>JACXGM010007051.1:7508-25322 GCA_016801145.1 Umbra pygmaea | reverse complement strand
GACCCTACAGGCAAAGCACCTTTCCTGTAAAGGTAATGGGAATTCCCTTTTGGAATCCAGTTTCAGTTAGGCCAGCAAGATGTTATTCCTTATTTAATCTGAACAGTCATTACAGTTGCGGGTGCAAAAACATTTTTCATTACATCTGGATTTGGATGACACAATAATCAGAAGTCTGGGTCATTGCTAGAAGGGATGCAGCTCATGTCAAAGTGAAGTAATACAAAGTGAAGTAATACTCCTACACATTTTGACAAATACCGTGATATTAGGGCTGGGCGATATGGCCTAAAAATAAAATCTCTGATTTTTGTTTTTTTTCGATTTCCCCCCCCTACTTATTAAGGAAAGCAATAAGTACAAACGCCAGACAACTTAAAGCAAATTTTGCTTTCATTTAATCAAAAGCAAGACAAATGTAAAGCATTAACAATACATTCAAATCTGAGGAAAACTAGACAGTGACATTTTTCATTGTATCTGGCCCAAACAATGCAACAACATACAGGGATACATGGCATGAACATGCACTGCATCTTACTCTTAGCAGCATTAAATTTTTCAAACAAAAAACAAAAAAATACTGTCTTTAATTGGACTTTGCATAGAAATTTAAATAACAACATAAAGAGGCAACACCTCTGTCTTGGGTAAAATACTAATGTAAACAAACATTTAGCAGAGTACAAAATAAATAATACATCAACTCCAACTGAAATTGATAAAGTGCAAACTTTGCTTTAAAAAAATAAACCGTGCCATTTGTGTCCCTGAATGTATGAACACTTGAACAGGAAAGAAAAATCACATTTTGCTAGAGGTGCAGAACATGAGATATGTGCTTAAGTTGCTGTCAATAACATTTAAACATTTTTGGCAAGGAAAATCAGCCTGTCTACCGTGCCCCTTTCCTGTCATATGCGGTGCCTTGTGCAAAGGATTCGGCTACAGTTAGCTGTTGTTTAGCTAAGGTTTGATGGTCACTGCGGGTTTGTTCGTCTCGGAGAGACTGGCATGTTTCATATTCGGCTGGATGTCTCTGTTTCAGGTGTTGGAATAGGTTTGTGGTACTGCTGCCTTTAACTGCGATCGGCTTTAGGCAAATGTTGCAGCGTGTGGGGTCTCTTGCTCTACGTCTGTCACAGCAAACCCATACCAGTTCCAAACAACAGATGATTTTATTCCTTTCTTGGGAACAAACTTCCCACTCTCACCTGTAGCCATGTTGTCGCTTGCTGTAACGTTATGCTGTTGCCGTTTCAAGTGTGCTATCATTGTTGTCGCTTGCCATACTGCTATGTGAAACTAACGCTACGGAAGCTCCGGGGAGCCAAAAATGCGCCATTACACAAAAACTTGGTTGCGTCTCAATACGCATAGTATGCATACTAAATAGTATGCCAGACTACAATTAGTATGTCCCAAACCATAGTATGCAAATATAGTATGTCAGTAGTCCCCGGATGGTCTACTATTTCCAGGGGATTTTCGAAGTGTGCAACCCTGCATGCTTTTTGGGCTGATAAAGCCCACAATCCTTTGCGACGCAGAATAGGAGGGGTTTCCCGAAGCCGGTCCTTCGTTGGCAGCGTTTAAATGTTAGTATCCAAAAGTTAGGTAATAATAAATGTGTCATAACACAGAGTTTTTGTTATTGTACCAATATTAAATACATTTTAAATGAAATGCGAACAAGTTGTGCCAAATGTTTAATGTTCAAACTTTGCGGGTTTCGTCGCTTGTGGAAGTGGTCTAATTTTAGATGCAACGTTATGACGCGTTAGTATGTCCCCATGCTAGCATACTCACTTACTATATACTTAATAGTACGTACTTTACCACCACCTGCCAAGTACATATATGTAGTATGTAGTATGCATATTGGGATTCAGCCCTTGATTTACTTGTTTTTTATATCGCCCGCAACAAAAAATTTGAATGAATTCATTTAATAGTTTTTTTTTTGCGGAAAAAATACGTTTTGAAATATTGAATTGTATGACTTCGACAATCGAATAGTGTGGACTTCACTGGAAAATGTGAAATAAACGGAGGTATGTACACAAACTTTTGTTCAAACTCGCTGTGTTCATTATAAGGAATCAGTGCAAATGGATATTGACTAGTAATGACATTTTGAACATGTTTAGTGGCTCAAAGCACGCTTTTTAACTTGCCCTGTAAATGCGTAATGGTTGTATACTGGCAACAAAAGGTAAACATGGTTTTGGCAATACAGATTGTTTGAGTTATTAACGCTATGGACAGCACTTCCGATATGCAAACAACAGAGCTACGTTTTAAAATCACCCGGAATTCTCCTTTAATCAGTCTAGGGTATTGTTTTTAAATATTATATTTAAAATGTTTTATTTACACTGGAATTGTCCTTTAGAACATTTTGTAAAATTCTACACTGTTTTGTTGTTATTATCATTCATTTAATATAAAATGTTCTATGACATGCTAATTTATTTTGACGGTCAATTATAATGTCTCCCCCAAAAGGACAAGTGAAAATTTTGGATAAATAACCAAGACAGATGAGATTACAGCCTCTTTAAAAAATGAAACGTTACATCCCCCCGTATAGGTGTGTCTATGTTTATATGTCCCCTAGTCTATGTTCGTATTCCCTGTACTGTGTTCCTGTTCTCTGTTTCTATGTCTTTGCTCTGTGTCTATTCCCCACAGGTGGGGCAAATCAGTCCCAATTATCATTTATCAATGACTCCTCCCTTCCATAATCCGATGGACCTGGTTCCCATCTACAACAGCTATCCCATCATTCCCTTCTGTTTTATAAAATGTGTAATTTTTTAGTAGGAAGCTCTCCTTCTCTCTGATTGTGCTGGTATGAGGTATGCTCTCTGTTGCTCACTCTGAGTTTAGGCGTGAGCTTTAGCTATCTGTGTTCTTGGTCAACATTAGGTGTGTGGCAGTGGCCACAATTGGCAATGACTTTTGTGTGTGTTGAAATATGTGTTGTATAAGAGAGCTTTTTTTGTTTGAGTGGCTAGGCCTAAGTAAGTGTGTTTGTTGTGTTTTAGGGTGGTCATTTGTACATTTTATTGTTGTATTATTTGTTATTGTATTCTGTGTTTTTTTTTTCACAGAGAGTGGGGAGTAGTTTAGAGATGCCCCAGGGTGTACACTGCACACAGGGATACTTCCGTGTCTAAACTCACTAGTTAGACCTGGGCGGACCACCCCCTGTAAGTTTTGTTTAGGGAGCCTCATTCATGTGCCAGATTAGCTTTAGGGTTTAGTGTTTGGGATTTAGAGCAGGTTAAGGGGAGGGACGTTATATTGCTTTCTTTGCTTTGGTCCCGGTCCAGCCTTACCTTCTCCCAACCTATCATTTATTTACTGTGGCATATAAGGTAGCAACTGTGCCCTTACTCGCACCCACAACTCCATACCACTTACTGACCTCCGGGGGTCTTTGAGCAAGGTGGTGTCAGGTCCCCCTCCTACGGGAGCTAGATTGTAACATAGCAACATTGAGAAAGCATTTGTAATCGCGCTTTTGTATTTTGAGTACCAGACCCAACAACCTTGCCAACAGCGACGGTCTGTATGGGTCAGAGTATATTTGGAGATGCAAGCACGCTGGGGAGTTCCATTTTTTTGTCATTGACCATGTACAGTAGCTGTTGGCAGACGTCTCGCCTAGACTGCAAACATTATTTGTTCTTCCATTGCATCCCGGCATACAGCAAATGCATGTCAAAATGATTGTTGCGTGGAACTGTTATGGAACTGTGATGCATTGAAGCAATTGGTCTAAAACTAAGTGATAGTTTTAGACCAATTGCCTCAAGTCAGGCTGGAACCACTGGCTGTCATGACGTAAACTGTCCTGCAATTGGCCAATCCCATATTTGACACCAGTGTAGTGTTTGGAATATAATCTGATCAAAGTAGTCAAAACGAATTTCAAAACGAAGTTTTTACAATAGTTAAACTTCAGTTTTGCATACATTAGATATTTGTTAGCTAGCTAATACAATGATGATGACCACACCATCATATACAGGGTTTACATATCTGTAACAATGTATTTTGTATTAGCTAATTTGTATAGCACACAATTTTACTTAATTCATAATTGAATAATCGTTGTGTTCTAAACCCATCCTGAAACTTTCAAAATGAATGTCCTATGTTAAGATATCTTAAATTATTGTACAAAAAAAGTGCTGAATTTTATAATCCATTCCAGACAGGTAACACTGACCTGTCTGCGACCTTTTTTCATCAGCAATTGATTTTCTGTGTTACCGAGAAGCTGCTCTATATATGAGGTATAACACCAGTAATTCAAGTTTTATTTTGACCCTACTTGAATAAGTAGCTTGTCTGACTATGGAGTTGCGTACTAGGCATTTGTAACATTTACTGAAGAAGCACGGGGACAGGCTACTGTATTACATTAGCTATGTCTCAGGTAAAATCAAGACCTGTAATGCATGTGTTTTTACTGTATTATTCATGTACTTCCACTGCTTGAGAACTTGTTTGAGACCATGGTTCAGTTATGACAATGATTATAGCTAATGTGGATTCATGACATAATAACTCGCTAGTCAGCTAAGGTTACTGTATACACGCCCAACTCTGGATGATAAATTCGCTAGCTGGTTTACGGTATTGACATTGGAGGGGGAGGTTTGAAATCTAACAATTTGCACATTCCACAACAGAGTGAATGGGATTGGGAAAAACCAATGTATTTCAACCAATGAAAATGTCGACTGGCTTTGCTTGGCTAACGTTATGTAGATACTATATACAGTAGACCAAACTGAAGAGTCTAGAAATTAGCAAACAACCCATCTGAAGTCATGTTTCGCGTAGCTACAGTACAACACACATCATGTTTTAAGAGCAAACACAGTGATCTGATAGCTGGTGTGCTAAATTAGCATTCTTTCTTGCTAACTAGCTAGCTAACGTTACCAGAACGTACGACAAATGACTTCCATGCAACATTAAGTTGCACAGTTGTCTGCGAATGTATAACGCCGAAGATGGGTAGTTACACAGCTATAGCAACACACCATGGTTTAGATGCAAACGTTTGATATTGCCCAATTACGTTATTGTTTTCTGCATCTGTTAACTGGAAGATAATCAGGAGATTGGCTCAATGTCGGCGTTGTTAGCTTAGCTACAATAACAGTTAGCTAGCTAGCTGGCCCATCTCCTCCCCCAGAATTATAATCTGTAATTTCACAATTTGTACGGTCATGAAAAGTAATTTGCTCACCAACAACACGGATTAATGTTAAAATGTTAGTTAAAAAATAAAATAAAAGAAGACGTACCGTACCAAAATCTAAGGTTTAGATGTCCTTATGCTGTCAATCCCGGAATAGCGTTATTCCCCGTTTAATCCAATCGAAACGGTTGTGTTGGGTAGAATTTCCATCTAAAATGTAGCATTCTCAGGTTTGCGAAACCTTGTGATCTGAAGCATTATTGCACAACTATCGCTTGCAAAACGTTATAACTGAGATTATTGAAACGTCCCCCCTTTCTTACTATTTTCTTTACAGTGGAGTATGTCCCTTTACCCCTTTCTTTGTTCTGTAATCCAGTAAAATTGAAACTCATTCGCCTCCGCTAATCCCAGCCCAACTCAACAACAGCATCTATTGGCTGTAATTTACATATAGGATTAAGGAACCTCTGGGAAACGATAGGGGAAACTCGCATGGTTAAAGGTGATGCGACAAACATGTCTTTTTAGATATAAAAACCTGGCTGCAGTAAAACCAAAACAATAAATAGACTTTCCAAGTCGTTGAACATTGGGGGAAAAAAATATGTAAATAAGTCTGCAGAAGTGTTCTAAAAAAACATAATTATAATGGAATTTTAGAATGGACAATGCATCTTAATTGCCAGGGTAATAATGGTGCTTTTGAGAATTAACTCAGTGCAACTATCATGAAAATGAACGCTTTAGCAATATAAGAATAGTTTACTTGATATCTCTATCATAGGGTTAGAATATTTGAATTGTGAGTTATTGCAGTCAGCCACCTGAGCATTGTCATAACTCTCCTAATCTATTTTGTTACATTATCCAAGCATAAATCATGAGTAGCGTAAATCTACTTTGCCCCTAGTGTCTGAGTGCAGTACTTTATAGTATATACATCCTCTTATAAGAATAAAAATCTGAACACATTTAATTTGTTGCTACTTTTCTATCCTCACTTCCCAGCCTGTTTTGGCAATGATACATCCATTCTACAAGTGAACCAAATTGTTTACCAGGTTGGCATTGTGCCAATTCGTTATGTACTGGGACACTACAAACTTCATTAATGACAGTTGAAGACAATTTTCCTGAAGGTAACTGGAGTCCAACAAAGCCCCAACAAACCAAACAATACAATAATATGTAGTAATATGAAATAAAACACCAGAATCCTTTACCCAATTGTTATTATTTAATTACTAAATCAAAGAAATTAACACAGCAATCAAGGGTATGAAGTGTTTCATATCAAGGCAATATACAATTTCCAATTTCTAGCTTAAGCATTGCTGGCTGGGGCCAGCCCTAAACTTTGTCCTGGAAATGTCAATCCAAAGTCTTACATTCCACATTACTCACATCAAGATCATTTTCTTTCGAAGAAAGTCTGCATGTCAAATGTTACCGTATTCCGTAGTGCACTACTTTTTGACTAGAGCCCTAGACCACTGGTGCCATATAAGACACAGACAACACATCAATCTACCATAAATACAGTAATGGACTGCACTTAGAATCTCCCAATTGGCTTGTTAAAAATGGAGAAAACAAAATTTGGAAGACTGATATATCAATTATGTATGTTGTGATTAGGAGCTGTTTGTCATTCTACAGGCAAAGGAGGAAACAGTTACAGTAAGGCCTCTACCCAAATTACACTTTTCCCTATAGGACTCTAGTCAAAGATTACGGTAGTCTGGTACAAAGGAAAAGGCTGCCATTTGGAACACAAGGTAGACATTCCACTGTTTGGATTGCCCTCCAAACACCCCTTGATTACCCTAATCTAACCGAAGGACAAAGTGATCCCAAGGCATCAAATGTATTTAGATACATTATCAATAAAAGGATGTTAATACTGGTATTTTCATTTAGCCCTGTGCATAGAAAAATTACAAAGTGGCCTGGGTTTTCTACTATCCAGTAAAGCCATAGTAGAATTAAAGGATAACAGTTCAAATGTGTTAACTATCACAATGATAGCATTTAAGTGCACATAATGGCACAGCGTTGGATTGGATCGGTTGGCTAAATACACTTTTACAGAATGCACAGGTTGAGATAATGCAGCTATAATCACATCAGCCAAGTCCAGTAGCATCCCTGTTTTATTCACATGTTTGATAATGTACACAGCAAGAGTCTTTGAACAAAGAGGAGCTTTAGCAAATTGTTATGAACATCAGTGGCCTAATTAAATCAGCTACAGTAAAGAAGGATCAAAGCATTGTGGTAAATAAATAAAACAAAATGTGGTGGTTTGGAGCCAAATTCACATTTTGGGTTGAACCACTCACCAGAGTAATATCATTTTCTGGTCTTTAACAAACTACCATAAAATCTTCTGAATATCCAAAACTATCCTTGGAGTTGGTCTGCAGGGTAGGTATCAGCTGTCAGAAATTGTACCTGTATTTCTTCTCTTCTATCTCCATCCAACCTTTTACAGTATCCTTGAGCTCTCTGTTGAGTGATTTCATTTTTCGAAACACAATACTATTGACATAGAACATTGTTTTGGTAGTAACTGTAAACAGAAAATGTTATCTGGAGTCCAAAGTGTCTTGGATTCCCAAGACTTAACATCACACTGGCTTCATCTTCTTTTAAAATGTTCCTTCTCCTATATCAGTGTTGTTCCTGGTGACATGAAATTAAGAAGAGCAAATATAAAGCAGAATATTAATTTAGAGCACACCAAATATATTATCCAATGGACTCTCAAATAAGCAAAATATTAGACTAAGACAATTCCAGTTTTTACAGTGACATACTGGCAGCCAGCTATATTTACCCAGAGGTGTAAAGTAACCAAGTATTTTACTTGGTTACTTTACTTAAGTACTTTTTTTGGGTATCTGTACTTTACTTGAGTATTAATATATTTGCCGACATTTACTTTCACTTTACTACATTTTAGAAAGAAAATGTATACTTTTACTCCACTACATTTCACAAATACCTTCGTTACTTTAAAAAACAAAATGCAGAGTGGGGATTGTAGGAGAGATGAGGGAGAAGAGAAGGTAGGAGAGATTATGTTACAGTTAGTATTTCATTTTCTCTGGCCATTTTGTTATATTTTGTTCTATTCCATTTTAAACACGTGAAAAGGGGAGTTTTGAAAAGTTCTGAAAACAATTTAGATTAATAAACTCAAAGTAATGAATGAAATGTATTGTTGCATCTTTTTTATTACTTTTACTTTTGGTACTTGAGTACTTTTTAAATCAGATACTTTAATACTTTTTTTTTTTAGAAATACAGCAGGTCACTTTTACTTTTCCTCAAGTAAGTTTTTAGCAAGGTATTTTTACTTCTACTCAAGTATCATAATCAGGTACTTTTTACAACTCTGTATTTACTGTACAGTAATTTATGATATGCAATAACATTACTGTAATTTATTTATTATAAAAATGCTACTTTAGGTGGTTTACAGTAACAAATATTCCTATGGTACCACCATTGGCCAGCATGGGCCTTAGAACGGGCAGTCATAATCATGGATATCTTAGTCTTGTCGCTTTTTATAGCAACTCCCTCAGGTTATTTGGAGCCTGTTAATCTGAGGTCATCAGATGTTTGAGGATGCCCTCACCACATGCCACAATCTCCAGATTCTGAGGTTTTTGATTTAGTTATTGTTAATGTCAGAAATACATTACATTTTCAAAAACACAACCCATATTGCCTGGCAGTCAAATATGTTTCCACAATGTTTTATAATCTACAATATTATTCTGTATAATCTACAGAATAAAAAATGTCAATTTTAGAATTCTCTTTAGTTATGCCAAAAGCAGCTAATCTTTGCGGGGTCCACATAAAATATGACACAACATAATAGAGGTCATTGAAAGAACTGTATGACAAAACCACTAAATGAGTCAACATTAATATATAGTTGTGCTCATATGTTTGCATACCTTGGCAGAAATTGTGAAATTACAGCAATGATTTTGACAATATGATTGTTAATGCAAAACGTCAATGTAAGGATAGTGCTCATATGAAGCCATTAATTATCACACAGTTGTTTGACACCTTTGTAAACCATATTGATATCAGAAATCACCCAAATGGCCCTGATCAAAATTTACATACCCTTGAATGTTTGGCCTTGTTTCAGACACACAAGGTGAAACACACAGTTTAAAATGGCAATTAAAGGTTATTTTCCCACACCTGTGGCATTTTAAATTTCAATTAGTCTGGGTATAAATTGGCAATGAGTTGTTAGCTCTCATGTGGATGCACTAAGCAGGCTAGATACTGAGCCATTGGGAGCCGAAAAGAACAATCAAAAACCTGCGTAATAAGGTACTGGAATTGCATAAAGTTGAAAATGGATATAAAAAGATTGCAAATACCAGTCAGTACTGTTCAATCACTGATTGAGAAGTGAAAGATTCAGGGATCTCGATACCAAGACAAGGTCAGATAGACCAAGAAATATGTCAGCCAAAACATCCAGTAGAATTGATCACGATACAAAGAAAAACCCAGAGGTAACCTCGGGAAACATAGAATCTGCTCTGGAAAAAGACAATGTTGTTGTTTCAAGGTGCACAATATGGCAATACTTGAACAAAAATGAGCTGCATGGTCGAGTGGCCAGAAAGAATCCTTTACTGTGCCACTGCCACAAAAAAGCCCAATTACAATATGCCCGACAACACCTTGACAAGTCTCACAGCTTCTGGCACACAGCAATCTGGAGTGACAAGACCAAAATAGAGCTTTATGGTCAAAACCAGGGGTTGGAGAGGGGTCAAAAAACCTATAGTAAAAAGTATACCATCTCCACTGTGAAGCATGGGGGTGGGCTCACTGATGTTTTGGGGGTGTGTGAACCCTAAAGGCACGAGGAACCTTGTTAAAATTTATGGCAAGATGAATGCAGCATGTTATTGTACAATACTGGCAGACAATTAGCATTCTTCAGCATGAGAGCTGTGCATGGGACATTATTAGACTTTCCAGCACAACAATGACCCTAAGCACAAGGCCAAGTTGACCCTCCAGTGGTTACAGCAGAAAAAATTGAAATGTTCTGGAGTGGCTATCACAGTCTCCTGACCTTAATATCATCAAGCCACTCTGGGGAGATCTCAAAAGTGTGGTTCATGCAAGACGACCAAAGACTTTGCATGACCTGGAGGCATTTTGTTTTGCCTTCTCACTCATGTTTTCTTTACAAATGGTACATCTATTACCAATTCTTCAGGGGTATGCAAACTTCTAAGCACAAATGTTCTACAGTAATATATTGTGACAATTAATAATTGTATTTTGTAGTGTAGGATTTATCTGTGTTTGGTAAGCTGGTCCATAAAGGTGCATTCTGGGACTTCAAATATATATTTTTTAACACTCCCATTTTAGGCTGGATATGTAATATGTTGTGTATATGAGCATAATCTATCATGGGAATCACTATTATAACTCTAAAAATGTATATAACATGGTGCACATATTTGTGCATACATGACAATGTTCAAGGACCCGTTTTGGCATATCCCAACAGCTTTTGCAAATATTGGCCAAAAAACATGTACCGTTAATGCATCTTTAATGTTGCAATAATTTAGCTTGTGGAAATGACAATAAAGATTGAAAAAGTGGAACATAATTCAGTTTAGTTTTAGATGTTATACTTCACTTATTACTGTATTGAGTTAATATTTAAAATAATTGATCTAACATAATGGTAATTGATATGATATTATGATTAATTAAAACCTACATCTTGAGTGAAGGAAGAATCCTGTGGATGGATCCCATTGGCTGAATTTGTATCCCCATGCATCTGAAAGACAATCATCAAGGTAAACCTCTTATCAAGCTCCTGCTGTATTTTACATCACTCAAATTCATATATTCTGACTTATGACATTCTGCTTATTATCACGCGTTTTCACACAACCAGCAAGTATTAGCCAATGTGGAAAAGGCACGTGCATACTCAGGCCAAAAGCTACACTTGAAGCTCGCAGGCTCTCAATCTGTTATGAGGAGTCACTAGAGCATAATGAGGCAAGGCCACCCTGTACAACCAGCATGCCGCCAATAACGGTGACCTGCTCTCTCTGGGATCCCTGATTGTCCAAGTGGCATAGCAGGGTTAGAAGTAGAGGTGGCAGAAGTACAAGTAAAAGTACTCAGCTGGGTTCACCTGTTTTGGGAAGTCCCTAAATAAATGACCCAAATGCCCAGGGAATGAGAGTTAATTACTACATATTCACCACAATTAATCCTTGTTTTACTCTGTATTAATATCATAGACCACTGATTAGTTAAGAACTCTTTACCGGTCATTTTGGTTTCTATTAGGAACTTCCCAAAACGTGTAAACTCAGCTGCACCCAGAAAAGTACTTTTACTTGTACTTCTGCCACCTCTGGTTAGAAGCGTAGTCAAAGTTTACCTATGATTTTTGTCAGTTCTTATTTCAATGCTAAACCCAGACACACCTAAACTAGTGTGTGAATAAAGAGCTGTATTTTCTAAATTGACTTAAAAATCATGACATAAAAACAGAGCTAAGTGACCTAGCATTTTAGTATTTACAACTGTAGCTTACATTACATTTGCAATTGGCGTGATTTAACATTTAAAAGCAGAAACCTTTAACCAGAGCATCTTATATTTAGTATATTGAACTACCTATAATATTGGAAAACAAACACACAGTCATTGCAAGCATAGCCTTTATTTAAATAGCGAACAATAATGTAATAATTCCAGCAAGACTAAACAAGTGGACTGTTTTACCTGGCTCTTGTCAGGGTGGATGCGCATTGCTTGTACTAACTGGTCCACTTCCTGGTTGTGCTCCAAGGCTCCCCTTAGAGCCTCCTCAGTGCTGAGGAGCCGTTGGCGCAGACGGGTCACCTCAGAGTCTAGGGCAGATGGATCCAGCATGGAGTAGCGCCGGTGGTCAGGGGATGAGCCCCTATCCTGGCCCTGAAAACATAATGTGTAATATTAAAATAGGGTGTTTATTAAGGCAATAAAGAAAACAACGCATTGAAACGGGGGAAAGGGGAAGTGAAAGAAAAATAAATAATTTCTTTAAAGTTGACTTTGAGAAAAAACAAAATTAGCAGACCATTTAATATATATATATATATAGAACATTTTATAAAAATGATGAGTAAGAGATTTGCTTACAAAGTGCAATATGTTACCAACCTCTATAGATTGCATCGCCCAAAAACTGTCAGGGTATATACATACATCACCAAAGTTGCAAATATCTATCCTTATTGGAAATTTACTGATTTGTTAATATATAATTCAAATCGAATGGAAAAAGTCACTCTTTCAGCAGTCATTATTTCAGTGTACTAATTATGGCGTATTTTAGCTCATCTGTAACTAATCATGTTTTGACAATTGTATCAATGTAATGCCACCTTGGTGAATGAAGGTATCAATTTCTATCAAAACACATGCAAATTCCTGAGTGACCCCAAACTTTTGAACGGTAGTGTACGTATATGTATTTTAATATTTAGAAACAGATGGAGCTTGACAATTGTCTATCAGAGCCATCCCTATTTCACCATGAGCCAGAAGATCTTAAATCAGCTTAGTAATCAATTCAGATGGCATATTTGCCAATGAATGATGACACTTTCCATAGGTTTTGCTAAAATAGAAGGAATCAACAGCAAATACAAGAGTTGTGTCCTCTTGAGGAAATAAATGAAGACAAAATTGTCTGGATTGGATAACTATAAAAAAATTGGTGGAGAAAAAATTGCATAAAGTGAACACATGTATCACTAGAAATAGAACTGTAAAAATACTACTTAATTTGAAAAGTTGCATTATAATAGACTGTCACTCATTAAAGTAACTGTATCAATCTTTTAATACTGGTCCTCCTCAACAACTTTATTAGAGACATTTAATAATTTGAACTTTGACTTTTGTTTTCAATTGCCAGACATATCTGCATTACATTTGTTTGTTATGTTAGCCATGTGTTAGTAAGCCATCATTAACTGCTTACAGATTTAACTATGTAATTAGTGGTCTCAATCTGACAGCCCGCACCGCAGCTCCACAGACTGGTCCATCTTAAAGATGCATTATGGAATCGTGAAGGAAATACAGATTGTAAATCATCTATCAATGCACAAAATACCTAATACATTGAAATCATTTTCTAAACCAAATATATAGGAAATCAACAAGAACATTTTTCAAAACCAATCATTTTTATTCTGTATGCGATTATTTGTTCAAAGATATTACAAACATCTTATTGCCCGCAACGGTTGACGTGAACCCATCGTAGCAGTTGAAGCGCCACCTCTGCATATGACCCTAAGTTGATGGACTCAATGTGACTCAAGATCACCAGGCCACACTGTGACAGATCCATAGAAATAGAATTGATAGAAAGGCCATTGAACTGATTGACGTGGTCATTCGATTGGTACACAACAAAATGGCGATTGTTGTTAGTTGTCACGGTGACAACACACAAATCGGTTTAATGCGGAAGTAGGCCGCTAGATCTTTGCAATAGAATGGTACACATAAAAATGGCTGCCGCTCTGACCATTCTGCTACATTGATTTGAATTGGAATGGCCTTTCTATCCATTACATTTCTATGGACAGATCCTTCCCCTCTCACCAAATGAAGAAGCTTGTCTCTCAGAGTCTTGATGTCATCCTGGAGTTTCTGCTCTTTCACCCTCCACTCGGCTTTGTGCACCTCTCGGCCCAGGTCTCGCTCTAGAGTGGACGAGTGACGAGGGGAATCCAGCAGCAACACTCTCAACTCATTCAGACTCCTGAAACAAGTAGACGGTAGAGTAAAGAGTGATGTTAAGATGTACTCTTACCTTCCTGTACGCTTGCATACCATCAGGGTATCCTGGACCTTAACCTGAATGTGCTCTTGTCAAATACAATGCTGTATTTGTAGATTTTCCTGCTGTTCAACAATGAAGACAGTGTCGGGACATATGTGGGAGGTTACACATTTGCCAACTATACAACGTGATAGAATCCACAATCGCCTGAGTGAACGTTAAAAGACGTAGAAGAAATTGTGCTGATGTTAATGTTTATTTACAAAAATAATGTTTTGGATCTAAACAAGCTTGCTAATTCATGTTTATATGTTATCTTCCTGGAACAATTGACAGTAACATAGAATTCTCAGCCATGACACTGCCTTAATTGCCATTTGGCCTTCCTTTTAATCAGGCTAATTGTGTCCATTACCGTAACAGCTTTTAACCTAAGTAGATTGATCCTCATGAAACTAGCATACATATTAGTGACTGCATTTCACAAAGACAAGCTGTTACTGGTTAGCCAATCAGGGAAAACTCAATGTTCTAGCAGAAAACACTATGTATGAAAAGGCCTTTAAAAAAAGAAAAGAATGTACAATAGATAAATGTATTCACCCATATTTCAAAGACAAAGATGCTGAGCAGTGGAATAAAATCAATAGTTCTCTGTGTATTTCTCTCTCTCCTTGTCAAATTACCTCTCTTTCTTCAATAGCTCCTGGCTAATGACAACCAGCTGTCCTGATGCATCATGGGACTTCTTGGTCATGGACTCGAGGTCGGCCTCCAGGCGTATCTTCTCCTTGAACAAAGATTCAGCCTTCTTCTCGCTTGATCGAACTTTTCCTTCCAAACCTAGAACAAAAGTTGATGGAGATGGATTTAGTTAACTTCTGGTATTAGAAACGAGTGCTACAGTGGGCATATATATCCATAAAATTATTTATCCAAGCATATATATCTAAAACGGTACACCACACACTCCATTGTATGCTCCCATGGAAATATATTTTGACATGTTTGAACCATTCATTGTGTCTAGTGACATCATTTACCAGTTATCTGTGATTTGAGGGCATCAACCTGTGACGTGAGACTGAAGACATCTTTTTCTCTTTTAGCCAGATTCTCCATAATTTTTGGAGAAAAAAACATGAACCCACTTTTGCTCAAAAACCCTGTCCAACTCTGCAATATCTTTAAGAAATACTGTAAATTTCTGACATTTGAAGTACTTTACTTTTTTATATGAACAGTCTTTAGAACCTATTTTTATTTACCTGAAAAAATATGTACACTATCAGTACATTATGCACAACAATTAACTTATAACTAGGTTAAGACTGACATTACCTTCAACATTCTGTTTTAGCTTCATCTTCTCTTCTAATATGTCATTATTTCCTATAACCTGAAATGGAGACAAAGTTAAGATTTAAAAGCCAAACAATTACATGAATGTGTTGATTGATGGAAAATATGTAAAAAAAGTAAAAATACAAATATCAAAGGAACACTCCTTATAGTTCATAGGAACACTCCTTATATTTCAAAGGACCACACATCACACACCAAACACTCCTCACTTATCAAAGGAGCACTCCTCACATATCAAAGGAGCACTCCTCACATATCAAAGGAGCACTCCTCACATATCAAAGGAGCACTCCTCACATATCAAAGGAGCACTCCTCACATATCAAAGGAGCACTCCTCACATATCAAAGGAGCACTCTTCACATATCAAAGGAGCACTCCTCACATATAAGTAACTCAAATAACCACTAATTACGACACAGGTCTGCAAAAGCGCATCTCTGAAAGCACAACACATTGAGCAGCAGCATAAGACCACACAGGGTGCCACTCCTGTCAGCTAAGAGCAGGAAACTGAGGCTGGAATTTGCACTGGCCACCACAATTGGACAATAGATAATTGGAAAAACATTCCCTGATCTGATGTGTCTGGATTTCTCCAACGACATTCAGATGATAGGGTCAGAGCTGGTGGTGTTGTAATGGTGTGGGGGGTATTTTCTTGGCACACTGTGGGCCCCATAGTACCAACTGAGCATTGTTTGAATGCCACAGCCTACCTCAGTGTTACTGCTGACCATGTCCATTCCTTTATGACCACAGTGTACCTATCTTCTAATGGCTCCTTCTTGCAGATTAACACCCATGTAACAAAGCTCACATCATCTCAATCTAGTTTCTTGAACTTGACAATGAGTTCACTGTACTGAAATGGCCTCCACAGTCAACTGATCTCAATCAAATCAAGCAATTTGGGATTTGGTGGAACAGGAGATTCATATTATATATGTGCAGCCGACAAATCTGCAGCAACTACATATGTCAATATGGACCAAAATCTCTGAGGGATGTTTAAATCACGTTGTTGAATCTATGCCATGAAGAATTAAAGCAGTTCTGAAGGCAGAAGTGGGCCAAACTAACACTAGCAAGGTGTACCTAATGAAGTGGCTGGTGAGTGTATGTGAGGATTACATACTTGCCAACTATACTACCATGATGGAATTCACAGGTGCTTGAGTCACACAAGAACAACATGACATGGTAATTGCGTCTACTTTCTCCTCTAATCTGTGCAGAACTGTTCCAATTTGTGCCGCTCGTAAGAGAGCCCCCAGGCTTAGCCGGAACGCCACAACTAATATACGAATCCCGGCCACCGTGACACAGTTGTGCCATGATGTCGTTTTGATGGCTGTCAGTCATGTTTATCTTTGTTTCAATCAGTAAGCTCAAGCAATAACTCAAAATGAAAAAAGTGAAATCAACAAAACCTTTGCCTCACATCAATGAACGGTTCTCCCAATCGGCAAGTAGAAAGGGATATTAAAAGCCATTAGAATGCCGATCGAGTATCTTAATGCAAAAATCGTCAGACTCTGACTCTCACTAAAGAAACCCACAGTGGACCCAAAATAAAAAAGTATTTAATAAATAAAAAACATGAATCTATTACTACCCATAGATAAACAAATAAAGAATTAACATATTCTGCCCAATGAGAAGCTAACACATAACAAACAAACCAGTGTGCTTTTCCCTTCCTGACCCCTATTGGTGTTCAGGTGTAAAACTGTTTAAACTGCAGGGTTAGGTCATGACCCGACACATTTAGGATGAACTGGATCTCTTCTTTGAATACGAGATACATAATTGCAGATTGAGATAGAGCCTAAGAATATGAGAAGTCTCCACATTTGCCTCATTGCAAAAAGAAGACAGGTGTGCACTACTGGCTGATGACTTTGACTCATGTGAATTCTCTGCTCCAACACTATTAATGATATTTTATTTTTTATTTTATTTAACCTTTATTTAACCATGTAAGTTGACTAAGAACAATTTCTTATTTACAGCAACGACCTGAGAGCAATTAGGGTAAAGTGTCTTGCCCAAGGACACAACAACATTTGGCTCAGTGGGGAATCGAACTGGCAACCTTCTGACTACAAGTCTGACTCCCTACCCACTGAGCCATCTGCACCCCTTAATGACTTTGACTCATGTGAATTCTCTGCTCCAACACTATTAATGATATGACTTTGACTCATGTGAATTCTCTGCTCCAACACTATTAATGATATGACTTTGACTCATGTGAATTCTCTGCTCCAACACTATTAATGATATGACTTTGACTCATGTGAATTCTCTGCTCCAACACTATTAATGATATGACTTT
>JACXGM010007050.1:15818-31533 GCA_016801145.1 Umbra pygmaea | reverse complement strand
CATTCTGTTTACGCCAAATTCTGACTCTACCATCTGAATGTCTCAACAGAAATCGAGACTCATCAGACCAGGCAACATTTTTCCAGTCTTCAACTGTCCAATTTTGGTGAGCTCTTGCAAATTGTAGCCTCTTTTTCCTATTTGTAGTGGAGATGAGTGGTACCCGGTGGGGTCTTCTGCTGTTGTAGCCCATCCGCCTTAAGGTTGTGCGTATTGTGGCTTCACAAATGCTTTGCTGCATCCCTCGATTGTATTGAGTGGTTATTTCAGTCAAAGTTGCTCTTCTATTTGCTTGAAGCTTTCGGCCTATTCTCCTCTGACCTCTAGCATCAACAAGACATTTTCGCCCACAGGACTGCTGCATACTGGATGTTTTTCCCTTTTCACACCATTCTTTGTAAACCCTAGAAATGGTTGTGCGTAAAAATCCCAGTAACTGAGCAGATTGTGAAATACTCAGACCGGCCCGTCTGGCACCAACAAACTTGCCACGCTCGAAATAGCTTAAATCACCTTTCTTTGACATTCTGACATTCAGTTTGGAGTTCAGGAGATCGTCTTGACCAGGACCACACCCCTACATGCATTGAAGCTACTGCCATGTGATTGGTTGAGTAGATCATTGCATTAAGGAGAAATTGACCGGGTGTTCCTAATAATCCTTTCGGTGAGTGTATGTTAATTACTTATTTAAATACAGAAATCTAATATATGGCCATACACATAAAAATTCTAAACATATATTTGAAAAAATATATAATACCATATATTCTGATTACAAAATTTGAATTACAAAATGAGAAAATATATGTCACATATATAAAAACTGCAATTTTATGTATATTTCGACATATATGTACATATATGTGATGATGTTTCCACCATACTGTATATGCCGATATCTGACATATAATATACATACTGCAAAAACATACAACTGAATATTTTTCATTCATCTTGGGTGTTGAACGAACTTCTTCAACAGTCATATGGACTATTCATTGCACGATCACCACCCCAGTAGGGCCTGTTTGATATTTATTGTTAACTCTTACTATCAATTCAAAAATACACGGCCATCTTAAGATGCAATGTCTCACACTGCCCTGAACGCAATGCTTTTACCTGAGACACCGTTTGTTAAGTGAGTAAGAACACAAGAATCAGGATGGATGAATCATCTCTTTGCCTGATGTTGAATGTCACCATGCAAGTCAACAAGACATTTTGGACCAGAACTCTACCCAAGTCAAAACTAGGGCACAGTGTAAGGAAGATTCTGCCAATTGGGACTCAACCCAACTCTGACTCAAACTCTGTAATCATAGAACACAATACAAAAATGCACAAACATTATTACAAAACTAATCAAGATTTACAAAAATACTTTATGATCAAAATCAATTTCCTCCACTAAGTAACTCTGCCAACTCACTTCCTTTTCACACAGCTTATCGTGGCACCCAAATCAAACATATTTGTGATAACAAAGAGAGGAGTTTCTCTGAATGAAACCTACAAATCCCTTCTTATTCATTGAATACTGTAGGAATACATAATGAAATGCTGTATTATTATGGAAAGCAATTTTTGTCAATATTAAATAAATAAATATGGCTATGAAATTATGGAAAGCCATTTTTGTCAATATTAAATGAATAAATATGGCTATGAAATAAGTCCTGAAATAAATAAATGACACAATAAATATATAAATATTTATGTCTAAATATATAAACGCAGTCCAATAAAATAAATAAATGTTTTTATTTCATAATGGTGTTTTTCAGAGAGTCAGGCTGTCCTGACTCTCTGTGGTCATAAAAATCCCATGGCACTTATTGTAAGAGTATGGGTGATAACCCCGGTGTCATGGCCAAATTCCCAACCAGGCCTCACTTCAATCATGGCCACCTAATAATCCCCCTCCTTCCTAATTGGCATATATAACTACACATACCTCCACCTGATAGCTGATGTGTGGTGAGCGTTCTGGCGCAAAATGCCTGCCGTGCATCATCCAAGTGAGTGCTACACATTGGTGGTGGATGAGGTGGGCTTTCCCCCTCACTGTGTAAAGCGTGTTGGGATACTTGAAAAGTGAAAAATAAGTTGAATTAATAATAATAATAATTATTGTCCAAGGGCTCAGGGCCCGGTTCCCCAAAACGTTCTTATCGCTAAGTAGTTCTTAACCTAATAGGAAACCTATTAGGTTAAGAACTACTTAGCGATAAGAATGTTTTGGGGAACCGGGCCCAGATCCTTAGGGAGAGTGCATATAGCTCCCGAACAATATTGCGAAATATTTGACTAGTTACTGTGAAGTTTTAGCTAGTACTTTGGGCCACAGGTTTACATTTAACATTACTGGAAGCGACTTCCTAGGGTGCGGGCACTATGTTCACTTTAAATTATGGACCTTGTGGTATTTCAAGTGCAGACTTATACAGAAACAGAGGAAATGTACTCTTGGATATTCTCCGAGGCACAGCCTTTTATATGACCTAAATCATCTATGGTAATATTTGTAAATACTATATTAGGAAAATGATTTACGTTGGAATTTACATTTAAGTGTTTAGACTAAGCCTTAGTAATGCATGGATATGTAGATAATTTCACAATTAGCTTTATAGGAGGACAACTGGAGTGCAACTGTTTGTTTGGTAATTCTAGAAACAATAAGCAAGACTGCTGTAACGGGATCGTACATGTGTGTGTTTTGTGTTGCTCCCCTGTATTATGTCATTGAGTTTCTCTCCTGTATGCATTGTTCTGGTTTCAGTTCCCGCTACTCATCACATTTTCCCTCAGCCTATAGATCATCAGTATTATCGCAATCAGTTCACAGATGTTTTCAATTTACACTCATTGGTCTTGTATTTAGTTTATATTCCCTGTTGGTCATTGTTAGCTGTTAATGTCTTCCCATGTTTGTTGCATGTTGAAGTATTGCTGTTTCGTACCGTTTTGCCCCTCGTGGCAGTTTTATTTTGTAAAGTGTGTTTGTTGTTATTAAACACTGATTGATTTTGAATTCACATTCGCTATTCTCTCACTCCTTAGACACCAACATGGAGAGTTATGACGACTCCATTACGTGACCAGTATATAGAGATAATTACATTAAGTCCATGTAAGGTTTGTAAGTTGGCAGTAAAATCATGAAATCAGCCTTAGACTTAAAGATGCAATGTCTGGCCACTGTTTGTAAAAGAGGCAGCATTAAGTCAAATATGGTCTCTGAAAATAGTGGATTGTAGTGACTTGTGACCCTTGATATAGTGAAGCATAGTGTTTCGACACACAGATTAATTCAAATACCAAGCCCACACTATTAATAATTATTTAAAAATATTTGAAGTCCTAGACTTCATCTTTTAAAAGCAGCCATTGTAAAGAGGTTACTACAAGGGCAATATGGTCGAAATGGCAGTCTGATATTCCAGGATTATGAGAAAAGTTACATACAGTAACTTGCTCACACCTACGACCCCATACCTCTTTTGCCGACCTCAGGGTGTCCTGTGTAGTAGGTTTGACATCCCACTCCCCTCCTGGGGAGGAGTACAAACGTAACAGTAGTGGAGATGAGTGGTACCGGGTGGGGTCTTCTGCTGTTGTAGCCCATCTGCCTCAAGGTTGTGCGTGTTGTGGCTTCACAAACGCTTTGCTGCATACCTCGGTTGTAACGAGTGGTTATTTCAGTCAAAGTTGCCCTTCTATCAGCTTGAAGCATTCGGCCCATTCTTCTCTGACCTCTAGCATCAACAAGGCATTTTCGCCAACAGGACTGCTGCATACTGGATGTTTTTTCCTTTTCACACCATTCTTTTTAAACCCTAGAAATGGTTGTGCTTGAAAATCCCAGTAACTGAGCAGATTGTGAAATACTCAGACCGGCCCGTCTGGCACCAACAACCATGCCATGCTTAAAATTGCTTAAATCACCTTTTCCTTTCTGACATTCAGTTTGGAGTTCAGGAGATTGTCTTGACCAGGACCACACTCCTAAATGCATTGAAGCAACTGCCATGTGATTGGTTGAGTAGATCATTGCATTAAGGAGAAATTGAACGGGTGTTCCTAATAATCCTTTAGGTGAGTGTATATCATGACTAGGTACTTGAAGGACAGAAAGCCAATCAAATGTTTTTGTAGGCTTTGGAATTTGGTGTTGTAAATGTTAGCAGCACATACATCTTAGCAGGAGAGTGGGAGGCGTTAATGAGGTACGAGACAACAGGCAAAACTTCCAAGAAGACAGCCAGATACAATATTCCGGCTTGTAAACAGGGGTGTTACTGCACCAGTGGTCAGCCTGCATCTTCTGGTATCAGATGGCCTGTTGGAGACAAACTTGAGTGGCGTCCCAGTCCTCACCAGCCCGGCAGAACCAGTCATCCACCACCAGCACGTTGGTCTGGCTGAAGGTCCAGGGGGCCAGAGGCGGTTGGTATCCCAGGACACACTGCAAGGGGGTGTGCCCTCTAGATGAGTGTACGAGAGTTATGTGCATATTCAGCCCAAACGAGAAAACTTGCCCACTCCTGACAATGGTACAATAGGAACCTCCCCATTCTTGATTGACCCATTCCAGCTGCCCTTTGGACTGAGATCTGTACCCAGAAGTAAAGCTGACTATGACCCCAATCTTCTCCAGAAGTGCGTTCCACACATGATGCGTGATCTGGGGGCCACTTTGGAGACGATATCCTACGGAAGTCCATAATGCTGGAATACCAGTTGGGACAGCGCCTCAGCGACCTGGAGGGAGAAAGGCAGACCATTAACTGCTCAACCACCACCATGACTGTGGTGAAGCTGTTGGACTGGGGGGGGTCGGTCATGAAGTCAATTGACAGATGAGACCAAGGTCGCTGAGGTACATGCAGGAGTAGCAGCTTCCCTGCTGGGGCATTCCTAGGGGATTTGGTCTGCACTCATACAGAGCTAGAGTTCATGTTGCACGTCACATCTTGTGCCAAAGTGGGCCACCAGTATTTCTGTGAGAGGGAGTGGAGTGAGCGCCTAGGTAAGTAGATGACCCCAGATGCTATCTGTAACATAGTGACGTCTGGGAGTGGCCGTTGACAGAATCCATGTCCCAGACCACGGGAGCGATGGCGAGTTTAGGAGACAGGTCCCAGTTCCCTCTTGTCACCTGTGTCATGCATCCAGGATAGGGTATCTGTCTTGGAGTTCTTCATACCTGGGCAATAAGTGAGAGTAAACTAAAACCAGGTTAAGAAAAAGGCCCACCTGACTTGACAGGTGTTGATTCTCTTCACTGCCCATATGTGCTTGAGGTTCCGGAGGTCAGTGAGAATCTGGAGTGGATGAACTACACACTCCAGCCAATGTCTCCACTCCTCCAGCGCTAGGAACATCGCCAGCAGCTCCCTATCTCCAACTCTACAGTTACTCTCTACTGGGGCAAGCATTTTGGAGAAGAATGCATAGGGAAACAACTTTTCAGGCATACCCTGTCACTTTGAGAGGATGCTTCCCACACCCACGTGTCCACTTCGAGGACGAAGTGCAGAGCTGGATCTGGGTAATTCAACAGTGGCGCAGAAGTGAACATCACTTTCAGTCGCTTGAAGAATGGATCCAGCTTGGTTTCATTCCACCCTTCTGGGTCCTCCCTTCAACAGAATGGTAATCGTAGCTGCTTTGGAGCTGAAGTTCCTGATCAACCAGGAGTTAACGTTGGCAAAGCCCAGGAATCTCTGCTGACCCTTGATGGTGGATGGAACTGGTCAAGACCTGACTACATCCGTCTTCTGTTTCTCCTTGTAGACACCCTAGGGGCTAATCTGATACCTCAAGGAGGAGACAGAGGTCTGGTGGAACGAACTTTTCTCCCCCTTCATGTACAGCAGGTGTTCCGTCAGGCGCTTCAGGACTCCCTCACCTGATGCACGAGCTCCTGGAGCATAGCTGACAAGATCAGGATGTCATCAATATACACGACTACCTGTCTACTTACCAAGTCCCAGACTGTGGGTACATTGGCCAGTCTGCAGGGCATCATTTAGTATTCGTAATGCCCAGATGTTGTGCTGAATGCCATCTTTCACTCGTCACTCTCCTCCTGACAAGGTTTTAGGCACTGCGCAGATCTAACTTGGTGAAGAACCGTGCCCCGCGCAGCTGTTCGATGGCAGAAGGAACCAGCGGGAATAAATATTAGTCTATTCAACGTGGCGTCGTTCAACCCCCAAGTAATCAATGCAGGGCCTCAGTCCTGCATCCTTCCCCGCCACAAAGAAAAAGATGGATCAAGCACTAGATGAAGAGTGGCATATGAAGCCCTATTGGAAAGCCTCCTTAGTGTAACGCTCCATGCACTCTATCTCCGTCCTCAAGAGGGGGTAGATCCAGCTACGTGGTGGGATTTTTTCTTTCTATGGCACAGTCCCAGGTTCTGTGAGAAGGAAGACAGGTAGAGCGAGAAGAATACATCCTTGAAATCCTGGTACTCACAGGGTATGTTGGACTCTCAACTGACATGGAACCAAAGACAAACAGGTCTTCCAGCATGAGGTAGACCAGGCAGTGATTTTGTGACTGGACCAATCGATGACGGGAGGTGAAGACAGCCAGGGTAATCCTAACATGATCCGGTGAACGGTGGAGTAAATAACGTGAAAGGTGATTTTTTTTCATGGTCAGGCAGTGTTGTGGAGATGGTGATGGAGTTAATGCAGTAAATAAAGGTGCCAGTGCCTGATTGTCAACCGTCCAGGGAGTGAACTGTGAATGGTGAGGACAGCAGCTGGGTGTAGAGAACAATGACGGAGACACCTCCACCCTTTCCCGCCATGGGACTGTCAAAGATTGCTTTGAACCATGCCAAGAACTTGTAGTAGAACTTAGCCCATTGCAACGCCTTGCCTCATAGCAAGGAGATAACCAGCACAACTTTAGCCTGATCAATGGGGTAGGTTCCGTGCTGTGAAGCGTGGTACAGGGAACCCCAACACTAGGATGGTGTCCCATCATTGCGCTCTGGCAGAATCTGGCAATGGTGATGGACCGGATGGTGCTGGGGGCATGCGTAGAGCTTTAAGGGTCTGCACAGCCTCTTACATGGCGGTGCTCTAGGGTCTGCTGGTGGTCTTCTTGGGAAAGACTCGACCAGTCGAACCATGAACGCCGTGCTACGTGAGCTTAACTGTATCTTGGAATCTCCCATGGCCAGAGGTTTTTCGGTCATTCATGCAGATCAATAAGCTAGACTTACAGCTGGCAATGTAAACTAAAATCACACACAATTTTCTCACAGTTCAGCTCACGTAGAACCAGAGATGGGAAGTAACGAAGTACAAACACTTCATTACTGTACTCAAGTAGATTTTTCAGATATTTTTACTTTACTATTTATTTTGTGCCGACTTTTTACTTTTACTCCTTACATTTTTAACAGAAATATTGGTGCTTTCTACTCCTTACATTTTACAAAATCGTCTCGTTACTTTAGTTTGAAATCATTTCAGTGGAGTTACCATTAATATTTATTGCATTATCAATACAGATCTTCAATTTAAGTGAATGGGAATATATGTTGCATTTGACGCACCACTACAAGACGACTCGACAGATTCGGAGGCATTCATTCGCGGCACATCATTGCGGCTTGATCGCTGTAACATTAGCATAGTATTATGGACGGCGACATGATTGAAAATGAAGAAAACGGAGATCTCATAGATTCAGGCAGACAAGCAGCAAGACATTTCCATCTGAGAGAGATGTTTGACATAGTAGGCATGAAGAATGACTCCTGGTGAATGTGCTGCACATTTGAGGTATACATTTATCACTTGCGGTCTCTCTCTTCCTGTCCATCCCAGACACACACACACTTTTTCACTCACTCACTGTCCTACACACATTAACGTTATGACATTACAAAAGGTGTGTATTTTTGTCCTATACACATTTACATTATGACAGGTTACACTATACAGAAGGTCTGTATACCCAATTTGCTCCCAAGTTCTTTAAGGGATTCAAGACAAATCCATGCACATCTACATATTTTAGGGCATACATCACTTGCAGTAAAAATTTTTTTATGCAATGCACATTGAATTTGTAATTTCTCCAACTTTTATAGTACTTCAATTGTAAAAATTGTGAGCCTGACATTTATTACTATTAGCACTCCATATTTAAAGATTTACTAGCAGTCAGTTCATTTCTTATACGCTGCTGCCATCCCTTAGTTGCCCGGGACACAATTATACATTTAGGGCCGCCCGGTAAAAAAAATATGACTGTGCAAAAACAAAATGTGGGACCCCCTCAGGACTGGGCCTGGGACAACAATCCCAGTTGTCCCCCCCGTCAGCATCTCTGCACACACATACATGTAGATTCCTTCAAATGTTAAGGGGAAGATTAAAAAAGAGAAACTGAATCTGTGAATTCTCACAGAATCACAATTTAATTAATATCTTGCTACTCAGTCAGAATCTTATTTAACTGGAGTCCCAGTCTCTGTCACAATAATCATATACAGTTTGTGATGTTTTAGGCCTATTGGCAGAGATCTATTCAAAATGAAGGCAATGGCACATGAAGAGCCTTTCGTACATGTCCACGGAAGTTTCTCAGCTTGCACTCTAGTAACATTTGTGTGGTCTATGTAGTTTTGTGTAAAAAATGGTTGTCATTCGCAAGGCTACTTTTACTTTTATACTTTAAGTAAATTGCCAAGCCGGTACTTTGTTACTTTTACTTGAGTAAAGAAGTTAAATCAGTAATTCTACTTTTACCAGAGTATTTTTTAACACAACTATCTGTACTTCTACTTGAGTACGGGAAGTGAGTACTTTTGCCATCTCAGCGTAGAACGGCGTTCTTGGTTCAACTGTTTTCCCAAGATGTCACCTGCCTGTATATGCGAACGGTAATGTCTTTTAAAATATCTTTTTTATTAATTGTCTGTACGCTCACAAACTCAAAAACCAACTACACTCAGCTATTCCTTACTCTCACCCTAATACCACACCTCAATCACTTACCACAGATTTCCTCGAGCAGCGAGGTGTGACATCCTGCATGAGCCCCCATGTGTTCTATTTTCCAAACTAAGATGACATTTCTACAATGATTGTGTGTCAAGCCAAGCTTCTATCATTGCCATCTTCATGAAAAAGTGATTGTTCCAGATATAGTGATCAGTGGTGAAAAGCATCAATGAAAAAAGTTGAGTGCTTGCAAAACTATGAGGTAGGAGTGAGAGTTCTGGTACCATTGCCCATGTTCTGGTTTGGTCAGACAGTACAGTAAATAAAAGCCCTCTCTCAATTCAAATATTCGATGTAAAAAAGATACACTGCTGAAAGGGACTTGAAACAGTCCCAGGAACACTCAAGAATTTTGACACAGTTCTCACACACAGCATTAGATCACACCTGGGCTGGCTGCCTGGTGTGATTAAACCCACTTGTGAACTGTGAGGCATAGTTACCAACTCCAGTTTGCTGAATGGGCATAATTTCAAGTGTTGCACACATACCCAGATGGTGCATGCATAATAACTGTGTGTTGACACTGTAGGTGTGAATGACCCATTAGGCCAGAGAATGTCCAGAGCTATTGATAAATTAGGCTGATCAATAAATTAGTTCAATGGAGATAGACAAATGGCCACCACTTCAAAGGTTCGGAAACCTGCTCATTCCCAACTTCAATGAAATGGTCGCAAGATAGAATCCAGTTGAGATGTGAGTTTGTCAGTTATGAAATGTGTCAGAACCATTTGTAACATATGACACAAACATATTGTATGAAATTGAGTCTCAGATTAACATAAAATGATGTAGCTGTATATATGTCCCTTTGAAACCAGGTTGGACTAGTAAGGCATTTTACTTGTCTGGACATGCTTTTATCATCTGTGATCAGCTGGGTCAGAATGCTATATTTTTTACTCAGCTGATTACAGAAAGTCATTAGGGGGAACAAAAGTCAATTTATGGACACATTGTCCCGAATGTGCCCTGTATCAACAGAATGTATTACACCTAACTGTTGGTTTGTTATGGATGATGACATTTCCATGTGTTCACATTTTCCTCAAAGCACCAATATTGAGATTAAAGAATGATACTTGTTTCAGAATACTAATGTTTCTGATATTGTTATTGTGAAATAGTTTTTACAATATGTGTTTATCAACTACCAGATTTGTTGTATTTGATTGGATATACTACTTAGTCTTTCATTACTCATTCATGGATTTTTTTGTCTTTATTTTTTAAAGTTTTCCTATTACTGTACTGCCTGCGAGTGCAAGTCCTTATCAGTTTCTTCCACACTCTCTCCACGCCACCCAGGGACACTAATTGGGAACGGACAGGAAACAGGAAGTGTGTGAGCAATGCCATGATGGACACTATGCTATATCCTAAATCCCACACTACTCCCTGCAAACTGCGCTACACTGTAGAATCCTGGTCAACTGAAGGCTATTTAGGATGCAACAGAAAGCTATTTAGGATTCAGAAAAGCATTTAGAATCACCGGAACCTTTTCCTAAAAGGGAAGACAAAGTATTCTGTAAATGTTCTGTAAATGTTCCAGTAGTGGCAGTTGTTAGCTTCTGCCCTTTTACTACTGCAGGCAAGAGTGTTTAAGTTTCCAGAAAATATCCTATTTGCCAGTCCTCAGAGGCAGTTTTCTTTGGAACGTGAAATGGTTTGAACTTGATGTAAATAGTTAGTGGAAGTGGTTGATGACCTTTTTGCTTTCAGTTAAACTTCTGGTTCCAATTTGTAGTAAGTTTATTTTGCCATGGCCTAACAGTCATGAATTCTACAGTAAACAATAGTGTCCCATCCTACCTCATTAATCTCTGCAAAGTAATGGAGTATGCTAACAGTAGCCTATTGATGTCAATGTACCAGAGGTGGACAAAATACTGAGTACAAGTACTTATCTGAGTAACTCTGAGTTCACAAGTTTTTGGAAGTCCCTACTGAATACCAAAATTATCAGGTAAAGGGAGTTCATATCTTAACATTGACCTATAAAACTAATAGAAAGAGTAAAGAAAATATAAATCATTGTCACCGGTAAGATGTGAAAACCCTTATCTGATCATTTTGGTCTTCAGTAGGGACTCGTGAACTCAGATTTACTCAGAAAAGAACTTGTACTCAGTACTTCGTCCACCTCTGCATTGTACAGTACAACAATATACAGTGTGTGATATATAACCATATTTATTTAAAAGGATCACACCTGCTGCAAGAAGCAAAACGGTTTTGAAATAGCCTGCAAGCCTTGAGAAAGCACCAAAATGCAGTTCCTGGTATTACAGGGAACAGTAGTGATTACACACAGCAAGTCATGGTAAGGTTGCAGGTCATGACGACTGGTTTACCTCCACATTCAGAACAGATTGTTGCTATGGCTCCAGACAGGGAAGTGTGCAGTCTGAGCATTTACAGAAAATGACACGTCATGCAGAGACATTGAGGTGACAAACCCTGAAAGCTCACATATAGACAGACAGGCAATCGGACAGACAAGGTGAGGTGCTCAGAGCCTGTATGCGTACGAACAGACAATTCCACTCAAGTGGTAGAAAATGTAGAGCATTTGTAGAGGTTTAACTAGATGAAATGTGCTTCTGTTTGTGATGGATGGAAATCTGTTTTTCCTTTTCAACAATGCAAATGTTATCCTAAAATACAAATGTGCATTTTTTCACAGGTACTGTCTAGATCAGCGGTGGGCAAACTATAGCCCGTGGGCCAGATGCGGCCCGCCTGGTCCTTTGATCTGGCTCACGATGCGTTTTACAACACTACACAGTCTCCCGACGCTCTAGAGCGTCAAGCGCGATTATATCGCAAATCGCATATATTAGCAACTCAAGCTTGGTACCGTTGCAAAGAAGATCAGTCAAAAATAATGAGTGCTAGCAGAGCCATGTGGGTTTATGAATGCCAGAGCTATCACGCCTCAAAGTCGGTCAAGTTTTTATGACTTTTGCCTTTTTTACTAAACACATTACAGACAGGAAGTAGGAAGTGAAAATGACAAAATAGCAACTCTTCAATAATGTAGGACATTGTCGTGCACAATACCAACATGGTACCATTATGATTGAAAAGGTGGTTCCGCTGATAAAATAATGCCAATGCAAATAATGAGGAGTGGTTCGTCTGTGGATTAATGACATCCGGAGATACGCTAAATAGACATGAAACAAACGGTGTTGATTAAATTCTGAGAAGTCAAACAAGGAAATGGTGCTACAAAAACAAAACATTTATTTTCTGTAGGATACGCACGTAACTGTGTAGGGGGTGGTTTTAATTTAATTAAAAATAATTTCCTATTATTCATGCATTGCTATAAAATGCGGCCGTTCACTTTGTTTCAAAAGCTCAATGTGGCCCTCAAGCAAAAATAATTGCCCGGGTCTGGTCTAGATGATTATATGAAAAAATTATTTGTTGCAGGGTTAAATAGAATTAAATAAAGCCACAGAAAAAGGGAGACTGGAGATCCTGCAAATTATTTGTTAGAAACGACACCCTTTTCATTACACACTTTTCATTACACACTTTTCATAGCGCACTTTTCATAGCACACTTTTCATAGCACTCTTCGTTACACCCTCTTCCTTCAAGTTGCTTCGTGGGAATGTCCCTGTACTCACTGTAAGTCGCTCTGGATAAGAGCGTCTGCAAAATGACTAAAATGTAAAAATGTAAATGCAGATTGATGCAGTGATAAAGTCACTGCCTTGCAGTTAACTTTGTCTTTTGAAGCCCATGGATTGAAGTCTGATTTTTGAATAGCACAGCGGTCCTGCAGAGGGCATTTCAATTTGCCAAAACTGTCCAGGCTCGGAGCATTAGTAGTTTAAAGGCTCAGAGCATTAGTAGTTCAAAGGCTCATTAGTATTAGCATTAGTAGTTCAAAGGCGCATTAGTATTAGCATTAGTAGTTCAAAGGCTCAGAGCATTAGTAGTTCAAAGGCTCAAAGCATTAGTAGTTCAAAGGCTCTGAGCATTAGTAGTTCAAAGGCTCTGAACATTAGTAGTTCAAAGGCTCGGAGCATTAATAGTTCAAAGGCTCAGGGCATTAGTAGTTCAAAAGCGCATTAGTATTAGCATTAGTAGTTCAAAGGCTCAAAGCATTAGTAGTTCAAAGGCTCAGAGCATTAGTAGTTCAAAGGCTCTGAGCATTAGTAGTTCAAAGGCTCGGAGCATTAGTAGTTCAAAGGCTATGAGCATGAATAGTTCAAAGGCTCAGGGCATTAGTAGTTCAAAAGCGCATTAGTATTAGCATTAGTAGTTCAAAGGCTCAGGGCATTAGTAGTTCAAAAGCGCATTAGGATTAGCATTAGTAGTTCAAAGGCTCTGAGCATTAGTAGTTCAAAGGCTCAGAGCATTAGTAGTTCAAAGGCTCTGAACATTAGTAGTTCAAAGGCTCAGGGCATTAGTAGTTCAAAGGCGCATTAGTATTAGCATTAGTAGTTCAAAGGCTCTGAGCATTAGTAGTTCAAAGGCTCGGAGCATTAGTAGTTCAAAGGCTCGCAGCATTAGTACTTTGTCCACCTCTGCATTGTAAAGTACAACAATATACCGTGTATGATCAATAACCATATTTATTTAAAAGGATCACACCTGCTGCAAGAAGCAAAACGGTTTTGAAATATCCTGCAAGCCTTGAGAAAGCACCAAAATGCAGTTCCTGGTATTACAGACTACAGTAGTGATTACACACAGCAAGTCATGGTAAGTTTGCAGGTCATGACGACTGGTTTACCTCCACATTTATAGAACAGATTGTTGCTATGGCTCCAGACAGGGAAGTGTGCAGTCTGAGCATTTACAGAAAATGACACGTCATGCAGAGACATTGAGGTGACAAACCCTGAATGCTCACATATAGACAGACAGGCAATCGGACAGACAAGGTGAGGTGCTCAGAGCCTGTATGCGTACGAACAGACAATTCCACTCAAGTGGTAGAAAATGTAGAGCATTTGTAGAGGTTTCACTAGATGAACTGTGCTTCTGTTTGTGATGGATGGAAATCTGTTTTTCCTTTTCAACAATGCAAATGTTATCCTAAAATACAAATGTGCATTTTTTCACAGGTACTGTCTAAATCAAAGGTGGGCAAACTACAGCCCGCGGGCCAGATGCGGCCCGCCTGGTCCTTTGATCTGGCCCGATGCGTTTTACAACCCTCCACAGTCTCCCGACGCTCTAGAGCGTCAAGTGCGATTATATCGTGAAGCGCATATTAGCAACTCAAGCTTGGTACCGTTGGAAAGAAGATCAGTCAAAAATAATGAGTGCTAGCAGAGCCATGTGGGTTTATGAAAGCCAGAGCTATCGCGTCTCAAAGTCGGTCAAGTTTTTTTGACTTTTGCCTTTTTTACTAAACACATTACAGACAGGAATGTAGGAAGTGAAAATGACAACAGCAAATCTTCAATAATGTAGGACATTGTCATGCTCAATACCAACATGGTACCATTATGATTGAAAAGACGTGGTTCCGCTGATAAAATAATGCCAATGCAAATAATGAGGAGTGGTTCGTCCGTGGATTAATGACATCCGGAGATACGCTAAATAGACATGAAACAAACGGTGTTGATTAAATTCTGAGTCAAACAAGGAAATGGTGCTACAAAAACAAAACATTTATTTTCTACAGGATACGTACGTAACTGTGTAGGGGCGGTTTTAATTTGATTAAAAATAATTTTATATTTTTCATGCATTGCTAAAAATGCGGACCTTCACTTTGTTTCAAAAGCTCAATGTGGCCCTCAAGCAAAAATAATTGTCCGGGTCTGGTCTAGATAATTATATAAAAAAATTATTTGTTAATTTGTTGCAGGGTTAAATAGAATTAAATAAAGCCACAGAGAAAGGGAGACTGGAGATCCTGCAAATGATTTGTTAGAAACGACACACTTTTCATTACACACTTTTCATTACACACTTTTCATAGCACACTTTTCATAGCACACTCTTCCTTCAAGTTGCTTTGGGGGATTGTCCCTGTACACACGGTAAGTTGCTCTGGATAAGAGCATCTGCAAAATGACTAAAATGTAAAATGTATATGCAGATTGATGCAGTGATAAAGTCATTGCCTTGCAGTTAACTTTGTCTTTTGAAGCCCAGGGATTGAAGTCTGATTTTTGAATAGCACAGCGGTCCTGCAGAGGGCATTTCAATTTGCCAAAACTGTCCAGGCTCGGAGCATTAGTAGTTCAAAGGCTCTGAGCATTAGTAGTTCAAAGGCTCTGAGCATTAGTAGTTCAAAGGCTCTGAGCATTAGTAGTTCAAAGGCTCTGAGCATTAGTAGTTCAAAGGCTCTGAGCATTAATAGTTCAAAGGTTTGAAGCATTAGTAGTTCAAAGGCTCTGAGCATTAACAGTTCAAATGCTCGAAGCATTAGTAGTTCAAAGGCTCTGAGCATTAACAGTTCAAAGGCTCAGAGCATTAGTAGTTCAAAGGCTCTGAGCATTAATAGTTCAAAGGCTCTGAGCATTAGTAGTTCAAAGGCTCTGAGCATTAATAGTTCAAAGGCTCTGAGCATTAGTAGTTCAAAGGCTCTGAGCATTAATAGTTCAAAGGCTCTGAGCATTAGTAGTTCAAAGGCTCTGAGCATTAATAGTTCAAAGGCTCTGAGCATTAATAGTTCAAAGGCT
>JACXGM010007050.1:0-15718 GCA_016801145.1 Umbra pygmaea | reverse complement strand
ATTCCTGGTTGAGTAACGTAACAAAAGTCAGAATGGCATTGAAGGTGCATCAGAGGACAAATGTCTTGCCATTGACTGTCTGGAGTGTGCTAAAAGTAGTGAACCCTTTTCAGAAGTAGTGCACTATTAAAGGTACAGAGCGGGATTTAGAATGTCCACATATTCCAGTGATATCACTGACAAGACAAAGACTCCCAGGAATCACGGAGCACTGCGTTGATGATGTAATGGGGTAGTGTTGGAAGAACAGGCCGTTTCGCTCAGAATCCTCTGCTGCTCAGAGACGGTTTATCTAGAGGCAATCTCTCGTGGGCAGAGTCTGTATTAAATGACGCAACTGACCAAATTACGCGAGATTAACTTCTGTGTTTCAGAGATTAATCTAGAGGAAGACGATATGTTACACATGCTCCCTCACACATGTACAGGGACACTGAATATCAGGCCTATCATAACAACACAAATATGCTACATGGAAAAAATGTAATCAATCTGGAACAATGACTGGAAATGTGTATCACAAACTGTGTTTGTTTCAGACATTTTTTGCTTTATTATACAGGGAAGTAGTGAAAAACAAAGGAGAGAGTTTTTGTTGAAATTGCACGAGGTTGTATTCGAACTCATGCCACAGCAGTATATGTGGATTAGACCACAGGATCACCCTAGACCACACATGCTGAGTTGTTTTATATATTTAAAAATAGTTTACTTAAATTACTAATACTAATTAATAGAAACATAAAGTAGGACAATAACGTATCTTTGTGGTGCATGTACAGCCGTTGTCTTCACAAGTGTACACTAATTTGTGTGCAAGATGCCAGGCTGCCATTTCCTACACTAATTAGACCCGACAGGATGTTAGTGGTGGTGGCATGGGATAGATAACGCATAGAAACACAGGAAGACCTGCCTGTTTGGCTGGGAACATGTGTGTGTGTTAGTGTGTGTGTGTTTGTATGTGTGGGAGAAAGATATATCTATGTTATTGTGGAAATACTATCCCCACAAAGAGAATAAATATGTTCCCAAAAGGTATTTTTGCAGGTCACCTAATTTAAAAAAAATAACATCAATAATAACATATTTGCATAAATGTGTTATTTGTGGAATTCTGCTGAATGTAAGAGATACTGTACAGTCGTGGTCAAAAGTTCTGAGAACATAACAAATATTGGTCTCAACAAAGATTGCCGCTTCAGTGTTCTTAGATCTTTTTGTCAGTAGTTACTATGGTATACTGAAATATAATATATACTAATAGTAATATAATATTAAGCATTCCATAAGTTTCAAAAGCTTCTATTGACAATTACATTACGTTTATGCAAAGAGTCAATATTTGCAGTGTTGACCCTTCTTTTTCAAGACCCCTGCAATCCGCCCTGGCATGCTGTCAATTAACTTTTGGGCCACATCCTGACTGATGGCATCCCATTCTTGCATGATCAATGCTTGGAGTTTGTTAGAAGTTGTGGGTTCTTGTTTGTCTACCTGCCTCTTGAGGATCAACCACAGGTTTTCAATGGGATTAAAGTCTGGGGAGTTTCCTGGCCATGGACCCAATATTTTGATGTTTTGTTCCCAGAGCCACTGTGCTCCATCATGCTGGAAAAGACATTGGTCGTCACCAAACTGTTCTTGTATGGTTGGGAAAAGTTACTATCGGAGGATGTGTTGGTACCAGAGGAGGATGTGTTGGTACCATTTATTATTCATGGCTGTGTTCTTAGGTAAAATTGTGAGTGAGCCCACTCCCTTGGCTGAAAAGCAACCCCACACATGAATGGTCTAAGGATGCTTTACTGTTGGCATGACACAGGACTGATAGTAGCGCTTACCTTGTCTTCTCCAGACAAGGTGTTTTCCGAACGGCCCAAAAAATCAGAAAGGGGATTCATCAGAGAATATGACTTTACCCCAGTCCTCAGCAGTCCAATCCCTGTACCTTCTGCAGAATATCAGTCTGTCCCTGATGTTTTTCCTGGAGAGAAGTGGCTTCTTTGCTGCCTTTCCTGACACCAGGCCTTCCTCCAAAAGTCTTTGCCTCACTGTGCGTGCAGATACACTCACACCTGCCTGCTGCCATTCCTGAGCAAGCTCTGCACTGGTGGTGCCCTGATCCCGCAGCTGAATCAACTTTAGGAGACGGTCTTGGCACTTGCTAGATTTTCTTTCTGACGCCTTCTTGTTACATTCCCCCAATTGTGCTATTTTCCTATGTTTTTATGAGTGTGCATATTTTGTGTTCTGCTCTGTATCTTTGGGTGTATTTTCTTTGTGTGTGTTCCCTACAGGTGGTGTCATTCAACTGCTTAGTCCTCATTGTACTCCAGTCCCACCCCCTCATCAGTGCTCTACGCTGCTACCTCTTAAGCATTGGTTAAAAGCCCCACCCCCTCATCAGTGCTCTTAGCTGCTACCTGTTAGGCATTGGTTAAAAGCCCCACCCCCTCATCAGTGCTCTCTGCTGCTACCTGTTAGGCATTGGTTAAAAACTTCACCCCCTCATCAGTGCTCTCTGCTGCTACCTGTTAGGCATTGGTTAAAAGCCCCACCCTCTCATCAGTGCTCTCCGCTGCTACCTGTTAGGCATTGGTTAAAAGCACCACCCCCTCATCAGTGCTCTACGCTGCTACTTGTTAGGCATGGGTTAAAAGCCCCACCCCCTCATCAGTGCTCTACGCTGCTACCTGTTAGGCATTGGTTAAAAGCCCCTCCCCATTATCAGTGCTCTCTGCCGCTGTCTGTTAAGCATGGGTTTAAATCAAACAATCAATCAAATTTATTAATAAAGCCCTTTTTACAACAGGAGTTGTCACAAAGTGCTTTGACAGACACCCGGCCCGAGACCCCCAAAATCAAGCAACACAAGTGATGCACAGTGGCTAGGATAAACTCCCTAGTAGGTGGGACCTGGGAAGAAACCTAGAGAGAGGCCAGACTAAAGGGTGTGGCCAGTCCTCTTCTGGCTGTACCGGGTGGGGGATCTGAAGGTACACAGCCCACTGTAATAAGGTCACTTTATTTATCAGTGTTCAATTATTGTCCAACAATGAAGATATGATGGGTGGGCTGTGACCATAGTCTTTATGTAGCATCAATACACTTTGGTGGTCTTGTGAAGAAAGAACTTAAAGCTGCCTGGAGATGAAAGCTGGTGTCACCAGGTGGAAACATGATCATCAACCCCAGTGACATGGGATCTAGCACAGCAGCAAGTTGGGCACAGGACGAGGACAGGAAGGAGTCATCAGGCCACATGGTCCTGTTGCATGTTCCAAGAGTTTGGGTCCTCCTAGGATGAACATGACATCAGGAACATTAGAATGGGCATACCTTGGGTCTAGTACCTTGATACAGCTCTGACACCAAAAGCCCCTTTGTTTAATCTCTCTGTTGGTGTGTAAGCTGTGAGCTATTGTTGGATTGTTGTGGTCGTGGTTGAAAGCTTGTGGTGGGTTCTGTGCATTTAGTAATTAGTGAGCTCTCTCACTCTCTATCTGGGTGGCAGCCGTATGGTCTGTGTTTGGTGGTTTTGGTGTTGTTTGGTGTTGTGAGATCGTTGTACGTGAGAGAGCTTGTTAGTGTGTTAAACATATAGAATTATATTGTTACTTCTATTGTGCTAACTATATTGTTAAGTACACTGTTAACCTTGTTTAGTTTTCATCCCAGGGGAAGGGGAATGCACTTAGGAGTGTGTAGGTCAGAGCCGCCCGCCGGCATACATCACCAGTGTAACATCTCCCATGTCTACAAACCGTAGGCTAGACCTGGGCAGACCACCCCCTGTATTTTGGTTAGGGTGCCTTGTTTGTGTGCAGGTTGGTTTAGTGTGTGTGAGGTAGATTAGAAGAGGTAAGGGATGGGCTTTGATATTTTGGTATCTTTGCTTTAGTTCCGTCCAGCCCCTTCTCCTAACCTTATTACCGTGTGGCTAAATAAAAGCCTTAGTTTTTAACGGTACATTCTGTGTCAGTTGTCCTTACTCGCACCCATGACTCCATACCTTTTTCACTCCCCACAGAGTGTTCTCGAGCAGCAGGTTGTTGGTCCCCTCCCTTCGGGGAAGCGTACGTAATATTTCTTCACAACAATTGAACCTTTTATCGTTTAAATTCTTGATGATCTGATAAATGGTTGATTTCGGTGCAATCTAACTAGCAGCAATATCCTTGCCTGTGAAGCCCTTTTTGTGCACAGCATTGATGATGGCACGTGTTTCCTTGCAGGTTACCATGGTTGACAGAGGAAGAACAATGATTTCAAGCACAACCCTCCTTTAAAAACCCTCCTTAAAGCTTCCAGTCTGTTATTCGAACTTAATCAGCATGACTGACTGATATCCAGCCTTGTTTTCTTCAACACTCTCACCTGTGTTAACGAGGCACTCACTGACATGATGTCAGCTGGTCCTTTTTGTGGCAGGGCTGACATTTTTTTTGTATTAAGTTCATCTTCATGGCAAAGAGGGACTTCATTCATCTGATCACTCTTCGTGACATTCTGGAGTATATGCAAATTGCCATCATCAACACTGAGGCAGCAGACCTTGTGAACATTTTTATTTGTGTTATTCTCATGACTGTATGTCCCATCTAAATTTCTTCCGTAAGTTTAAAATATAAAGAATTAAATAGTTTATAAGCTAGCTACTGAAAGAAAAAATAGTTCAGTTCTTACTGTGTGAAGTTCTATGCATTGCCTCATTAAATTTAAGGTTTACAAAAGATATATAATTTGTCATAGTGTTACAACAGGGGTCATTTGTACATTTAGGAATTAGGAATGACTGCTTAGGAGTAGGCATTAAGACTAGGCTATAGGTTTAAGCATAAATGTTAGATTATTGATGTTAAGCATTAAGTTTAGAGCTAGGGAGTCAGGAATGGAGTGGGGTGTTTGGACTAATCTGTGCCAACATTGTAGGGTACCACGGAACCAAAAAAGTAGGTCCAGACAATCTTTTGTTTCAGTGGCAATACAGCGTTTGAATTTATAAACGACCCGTAGGACCAGAGGGCTGGTCTAAAGATGATATTCACGGGAACTGAACATAGGTTTATACGCTGAATTGGTGCTCTGACATGTGTGATTGCCACTCATTTGTTCTCTATAGCCCCTAAACAGCCAAAGTGTGAAGTCTTTAAAAGGCCTACATGCTTCAACGCTGGAGGAGATGTGACTGAAATGGTCGCAAAGAGGCTTTTCATCATGCGTCTATTAGCCACATGCGTTCATGCATACTACAGATACAATGCTTTGTTTGTTTTATTTTAGATTTAGTTGGATTTAAATACAGTTTTTGATTGCAGTAGAAAATGCAAAACATATGGTGTCCAAGTTGGGAATTACCAATGCTCTGAGAAAGTGAATTTATTGACTGTAATGTTGGTAACACGACCAGCACAATGATTTTGAGGTGTTTAGGGTTCTGGAGCTTTCCTTTAATGGCAACCAAGTAAGGGGTCCTGTATAATTACAATCCTTTCAAGATGTGTGGATGTGCTAACTTCTCGATGTGGTACTTCCTCAAAGGTTACTATAAATGAAGGTGGTGTCAGGAATCGATAAAAAATGTGATTAGTGAATATTAGATAATGTTAGACAAAACCACAGAAATGGTGCGTATACTTGAAGTGCAGTCTGAACATTTTTTCCAAATCCCAAATTAATTTAAAGATTTTTTTGTGGTAGATCTTGCATGTTTTAAATGTTTCAAGGGGTGGGAAAAAGCTAAAATTGAGAGTTACTCTCTTTTTAAGAGTGACATTGCTAGGAAGACATACTTAAAATAGCTCTAAAATTATATACTATACGTAGCTTACCAGTTTGGCCGAAGTTTTCCCACATCCTGTATTCACAGGTTTGGTTAACACTTCTGAATGACACCTCACTGTCTATCCTATGTGTCTTTCTGTCAGCAGTGACCCAGACATGTCACACCAGCATGTTTAACTTTAACAGTAGCTTCAGTGGTCAGGTACTCTAAGCACTGAATTACAAACATGAATTGTACTGTCCTCCATCATTGCCAACCATGCCATTAGAAGCCTGTCGGGAGCTGCTGGCTACGTACACTGTACACTAGGTAGTCAGGCAAACACTGCACACAGAATACAATTGAAGATGTGGTAATAAATGTTTAATCAATGTGCAGCGGTTTAATATTTAGAAATCTGGGTTGTTATTTATGGGTCGTATATTCTGTTTGTCAGTATCATGAGGCATGAGGTAGTTTAAAAACATTGTACGACACAAAGTGAATACTAACGTGGATCTCTGTCTTAGATGTAGGAAATTCAAGGCTCTGCCTTCCCTCAACATGCTCAATAGCAAGGTCGTCTGTTTCCAGGCCATCGCAGCTCTCGGTTCATTATAGCTCTTCAGATGGCACTTAGGATATATATATTTTTTGAAGATCCCTTTAGCTGGGGGATGATGTTTCTCAGGACAATAACAACAAAGGACACTGGACAGCTTCACGTTGCTGTCTCCAGACATGAAATATTTTAAAACTACAGTAAAGCATGGCCTATATCAATAATATTCTAGCCTAGGATGGATATTCTACAAGGCACCCAAGACTGAAGATGCAATTGAAGAAAAATAGCAGGCATTGAGATGTATGAGAGACAGGAGAGGAATGCAGAAGAATATGTGTAGGGGTGTCACCAAGGGGGGGGGTCAGGGGGGGTCACACCCCTCCCCCAAAAATAAAAAATGTTTTAAAAAAAATTCATACAGAGAAAAATCTAGAGACCCATGTCTCTTTTAGAACTGAGTCCTGTATTACAACATTAAAAACATACACAAAAAAATGAAATATAAAATAACTGAACTGTATCGGTATTAGTTTGTGCACAGTTGTACAGTTGTATGCAAATGTTTAGGCACACCCTGACAATTTTTATGATTTTCATTTATATGTAATTGTGTGGTTGGAACAGCAATTTCATTTTGATCTATCAAATAACTAAAGGACACAGAAATATTTCAGTAGTGAAATGAGGTTTATTGGATGAACAAAAAATGTGCAATATGCATCAAAATGAAATTAGACAGGTGCATACATTTGGGCACATCAAATTATACACCAGCAACAACTAAATTAAACACCAGCAACAACTAACCACGCAAGACCTCACGTGACTTTTCCGCTTTTTGTTTTTAATATTATTTCATATGATGCTCCTTTTTCAACTACAAGGTCAATATTGTTTTTCACTAACGAAAAAACAAATAATTACCCGTGCATTTATATGGAACTAAGCTTTAGGAGCATTCCATATTTACTCACCACCCTGTTACGTTGCATATTTTTTGGTACTTTTTAATTGGCAAAATGGGAGCCAACAGAAACACAAACTGCTAAGGTAAGTTGTTCAAAACCTTTCTTTTTAGTAAACTCTGTGTACACAAACAATGTTCTCAATGCTCAAGTTCATGTGTACAGTCCCTGGTGATACTTCGAGCAAAGTTTAATGTTTTGTCGAGCCTTCTTAGTGTTTTAAAAATAATGATTTTGATGCTATCAAATTAGTGCCCCTATCCCTCCCATTCAAAAGGCAATTTGACCGAAACAAAAAATAGAGAAAGGTATCGCTTCCGTCCTAATTATGCTTTTAAACGAAAGTTTGACTTGTGTACATTAAAAAAAAAGACTGTAGGTTGCATTTTGGTGAGAGTTACGCTTTAACAAAATTCCTTACTAAAAGTTGGTCTCAGCAGCGCTGTGAATAGGTTTCAAGACAACTCTTAGCTAAAAAACATTAGTGCTGTTTAGGAGTCCTTTTAGTGGCAAGATAAAATATTTTGTGAATAAGGGCCCAGGATTACTGCAACTCCCGGTGTGTGCCACCAAACCGCTACAACTCATTCAGAATGCAGCGGCCCGCCTGATGTTCAAACTTCACAAGTTCTCCCACATCTACACACACTCCATTGGCTCCCAGTTGAAGGTCGTATCCAGTCCAAGGTGACGGTGCTCACCTATGGAGCAACAAGGAGAGCTCCTCCCCCTACCTTCAGGTGATGCTCAAACCCTACACCCCTACAAGGGCTCTTCGTTCTGCCAACTCTGAGCTCCTGACCATTCCACGCCTTCGGGAAGTCAGCTTCCAATCCAAGCTGTCAAAACTCTTCAGTCCGTTCTCCTCAATGGTCAAACCAGCGTCCACTGGAGGCTAGAACAGCAGTCTCTACCTATCTACAGGAAACATCTGAAAACCTTCCTCTTCAATGATTACTTACATTAGTTGTATTCCACTTCTGTCGTCTTAAAATGTTTTGTTGTCTGTATGTTCCTGCTCTAGCACTGTTTTGATTATTGCTCTTACTACTAAGTTGTGGTTGTTTCACCAAGTTTCTCCTAAATGTATGCACTCACTGTATAAGAGCATCTGCTAAATTATTAAAATGTGAATTAAATAAAAGTCAATGCCTGCTGCCTTGGCATGACCACTTTTTTTTAGCAGACATTGCAAAGGCAATGTACATTAACTTCCGGATAAGGGTCAAAGGACAAGTTCAAGCTTAAGATTGTTTTGTAGATAAAAAATGTTAAAGAATCTGCCTACAATTAATTTGTCTGTACAACAAAAAAAGAATGAGTGATTTTTCCTCAGTTCTACACTCTTGCCATTTTGGTATTTTGCCTTTGTAGGGCAGCATACACTACAACAGCAAAAGAGAATTCCTGAAATTCAGTTACGGCTCTTGGTTTTGGTAGACACATCTGACTACCTCTATGAATAATTTCTGGAAGCACCACTGACTGTGTGGTCACACATTGGCCCTCATTTATCAAACGTGTGTACCACCTAAAACAGGTGTAGGACGGGCGTACATCAATTCCTATGCAAATCAAGGCATTTATCAATTTGAACGTGAGCGTAGGCTGCGATAAAATCTCACGTCTGGTCTGACCTTGTGTACGCAAGTTCTCCAGTTTGACTAGCGGTGTTCATGGTATAACCACCCGGTTCAGTGAATTGTTGTAGCAGCGATCATTGATGAATGTGTGTGCATTGCAACTACCCCATATTGCAAATTACATTTCAGAATTACTAATTAATTGTATACAGCACATTGCTATTAAGTGGTTTATTTTTTCCCTTTCACTTCAAGATGGCCTAGAACAGGGGTATTCAACTCTGTACCTCGAAGCCAGATCCACTCCACTTTTTCATTGCAACCCTCTAATCTTGGACTTATTTAGACCAGATGAGTCCAAATAATGTTGAGGTAGAACAGAAAACCAGCAGGCTCCGAACCCCGTAGGGTTAGAGTTGAATACCCCTGGCCTAGCATGAGGGCTTAATTAGGCATACAACAATTTCAGTAAATAACAATTTATTAGGTTAATCGATTTGTAATGTGATTGGTGAAATGTTTATTCAGTCGCCTATTCAAACAAGCACTTTGGCATTCCTGAAGTCGAAGCGATAGCAGATCTGGCTCTGTTAGAGGACCTTAACGCGTGCTCTCTACATTGGGGTTTTTGGCCACCGGGACTTTCAGCGCGAGATCGGGGACAGGTTTGATATATCACAGCCAACAAATAGTTGAAGTATGCCAAAAACTGTATTTTAAGAAACAGCCTGAGTGCGAGGAGTTAAGGCTGAAGGTGAGAGCAGGAAATCTATCCAAGCAACAATATTTCTGAGTCCAAGCAGAAAGTTTGAGCACAAGCAGATCAAATCCAAGCACGAGCAGTGACTATTTGAGTGTGAGAGCAAAGTTTTGAGGGAAATTATTATAAGTCTGTACGTAATATCTGTGAGAAATGCTCTCAAAATGAAATAATGCGCTCTTGATTAAAAACAGGAATATAACTCCATACAGTTCCTTATAACATGTCGTTCCTCTCCACAGTAAAAACAACGTCTTTCTTGCTGCCGACATCGCCTTTCCGCTTCTGTGAGAGGGGACCTGCCCAATAGCATGAGTTCTTCTGGTGCCTTCAAGTGCTCAGTGGGCAGAACAGATCTCATAGCGTCAGGTATTAGAGACTTTCTGTTACGTAACAGATTATCCACAGCAATAGACATAGAAATATACTTTAAATCCCCCCTACAAGCAAACTCTTTTTGCAAATCAACAGAAACACCCCTTCTATATACTGTGAGTAGGGCCGTTTCGCTCCAGCCACTACCAGCAGCTATAGTTCAGAATTCTAGGGCATAGTCCGATGCAGTCCGTTTCCCATGTTTTATGTCGCACAATAAATCACCAGCGTGTTCCCTTGCCACTGGGTGATCAAATACTTCTTTAAAGAGATCAGTAAATGCCTGTTCGGAAGCTAATTCTGGGCTATGCGCCGCCCATTAAGCGGTAGCCTACTCCAGAGCTTTACCAGTTAATAATGATATAATAAGATCCCCCTTCTGCTGATCCTCCGTAAACTGTGCTGCATGATGGCGAATATACATTGCACATGGCTTTAAAAACCCATTGCAGTACCCCGGTGTGCTGTCATATTTGTTCGGCATGGCAATAGAAGGAGAAGGGGGTGACACTACCTGTCTGGTTGAAACTGGCGGAGTCACTGCGGCTCGTTGAAGGAGTTGGCACAACTCATCAATCCTGGCTTCTTGTTGTGCTAGTCGATGTCGTAACTCATTTTTGTAGAAGGCGAGGTATTCTGTAACGATTCAGACAATGTAATGTAGAAAAGCGTTATATTTTAATGGAATAAGGGCAGGCAATACAACAGTAGTCAGGATCCTACCAATAATACCTAAGGTACAGGAGGGATTAGGCAAGACGTGGGTCAGGTAGCAAAGGTCGATACACGGTGGGCCCGGGCTGAAGTACCAAAGCAGGATCCAAGGAGAGAGTCGTGGAGGTCAGGCAATCACAGGTCTATCAGAGGTGGTCAATGGCAACAGTACAAAACGTAAAGCGAATCTCAAGAGTAATAGGAAACAAAGCAAATGGTCAAAACACAGGCAATCCAAGAATGTACACTAGAAAATAACGCTCAGTCGTTCTCAAGAGAAGCAATACCTCGCAATGAGGTCTTCTTCTTTGGGGTTAATGGCGGATCGCAAGCAACTTAATGTGCATACACCGCCACCAAATGTACCGGAGTGTGAGGCCGGTCACGGCCCACCCAATTCAGCACCACCCACCACACCCTACCACCCCAGAAATTAAAATACAGCCCACTACCCCACCCCACTACCTACCCTCCCCCTTCCCCTTCCCTTTCATTAGCTTGTAAACCATCTCCCCCATGACGTCAGTAATACCCATTAACTCCCTAGCAGCACCCACCAAAACATCAATCCTAGCATTCCGTCCCTTAACCTGACTACAAACATTCACCACACTACACAGAAACTCCAAAAACTCAACCCTGCCCACCACCAACGAATCCTTACCAACCACACACTCATGCTTACACGTCTCAGACAACACCACACTGTGAACACCCACACCGGGCCCATAACGCGCTCCTTCTCCACCTGCACACCCACCCCTAGTCCCCCTACTCTCCGCACTGCTTCCGCATACGTGACCTTATCCACCACCTTAACCCGCTGTGCCTCCGCCACCCGCTTCTGAACCACAAACCCTCCAAACCACACTCCCCATCACAATTACAGCACCTCACCTTGTCCCCTACCCCACACTTACCATACTCATGCGCAACCCCACACCTACAACACAACCCCTCCTGACACCACCTCTTTCAGCTCCTCCATCGACAGATCCTCTGGAACACCCATGATCACCCCTCTCACCTTCACCGCACTCCCAGGCACCATACACGTCACCCTACCCCCATTCAACACCTCCAACTTCAGCAACTTATCCCTTTGAGACACTACCCACCACAATAAGAACCCTCCCACCACTCAAACACCTAGCATCCACCACCCTCCCAACCTGTTCCCTAATTGGAACACTTTTTCTTCCTCTGAACATACTGTGCTTCCTCAAACCCTACCGCCACACCAGCAACACCCACACTCCCATCCGAACTCCCCTCCATGCTGACCACACCTCCGGCACAGCCGTCGCGACCAGCCACCAGCACGGTATTCCTCCTGTTTTCCTTTTCCAGTGCCAGTCTATCCATTTCAATGATCTCAGCCAGCTCCTGCTCCAACTCCGCCGCAGTGGATCCCCACGAGGACGCCATGCCCAGCTTCGAAACCAAAAACTCCCGCTCCAAAATCCGGAAGTGACTCCCCACTCCGCTTGCGGATTGACTGAGCATGTGCTGGTTTGTGATCCCGGTCCATAGAAATGGAAAGAGGACATGAATCTAGGCCTCGCAATGAGGTCTAGAAACTAACCAGGTTAAATACTCTGTGAAATAGCTGCAGGTGTCAGTAATCTGGTGATTGTGATCTGTGCTGTGTTCATGTGTGTCTGGACTTGTGGATCTACCAGTGTTTGGTGTGGGTGGGATCTGACCTGACCTCGGATGTCTTACACTCCCTAACCACAGAGCCATCTACACCCCTTTATTGCATAAGCACTAATTCATAACTTCATGACACAAATCCATTAAATATCAATGTACATTTGTCTGAAGAGTTTTACTCCCAGTCTTATCAGAAACGTTCACATAAGTTTGATTCCAAGTCAAGATGATTGTATGACATTGTAATACGAAAGAGTTTGTCTCAAACAGTTCTACTTCATTCAATAACCCACAGTGTTGACAAATTACAATTATCAACCCTTGTTTTGAAACTATGTAGTTTGTGACGAAGGATGGGAAACGTCCAGAACGGTCTGTTTGATCATGGTGGAATTAACCTTAAGACTGTTGTGTGCCATAATTAAAGTTGAGTAATGGTTTCGAAGCGTTTCAAAAGCCTCGGCTCAAATATTTCAATTGTCTCAAATGTTTCAAATGCCTTGTTTTGACCATCACTACCTTACACACCAAAGTAAAACTAATCTGCCACACTAGCAAGGCGCCCTAATCAAAATACAGGGGGGGGGGGTCTGCCCAGATCTTCCTAGTGTTTGTAGACAAGGGATTTACCCTACGGATGATGTATGCCCCAGTGCCTCTTGCCTACACCTTCCCAGTGCGTTCCTCTTCCCCACGGAAGAAAATAACAACAGAGGGTTAACAAACACATTATCTCAATGAAAATAATATTAATACAAATGTTAATATCATATCTACCGACACAACACACCTAGCTCTCTCACACTCAACCACAGGACACACAGGTTAGCTCGCGCTAACCACCAGTAGCGTAGCCAGAAAATAATATTTGGGTGAGCATCTAAAAAACTTGGTGTGCCACATCGATTATTTTCTACAAAACAGAGGCCTATACTACCAACTTATGTTCAACATGCTCTAGATTTCCTTTCATGGCTTCACTAAACCTAACAGTTGCGATCTAAATACGAGATGTCACAATGGTGGTTATCAATTCATTAAATCAACGTAGGATTTCCCAATCTAGTGACAAGCGTGGTCAAATAAAAAATGTACAGGGTGTGTAAATTGATCAATGTTACAACTTACTTGGTTGTTTAACAAGTTCTGTAGGAGTAAATAGTAAATGTACTCAATCTATGGTCTCTACAGTGAAAGGGGATACATTGATGTTGATCCGTATCAAACAGACTCTACATAAAAATATCTTTCACAAACAAACGCAAAACTATGCATAAAGTCTGTACCTGTAAATGCACAATTTCGATGTATCGCACTGCACTGGTACATGCGGCTCAAGATTAGCTGCTAAATGTGTTGGCCTATTACACCCGTTTCAGTCTACTACACTGCTAGTCTCCCGTGATATTCACTGGGGTCAAGTTGGTGGTTATTTTTGCGCATACATTTAAATATGTAGGCTTACGTGGATCTAGATCAGGGGTCCTCAAACCCTTCCATGGAGGGCCTAGTGTATGCAGGTTTTACTTTTACCTTGTACAAGCCTGATGGAGTAGCTCACTAATTGGTTAGGATTTCCCCTCACCTGGCTGTCTAGGTCCTAATTTGGCTCTAATTGAAGGGAAAGACCAAAAACCAGCATACACACTAGGCCCTCCATGGAAGGGTTTGATGATCTCTGATCTAGATGTTGTTTTTTAACAAAAAAATAAGAATTAATTTAAAATGAACAAATATTATAATTAGACCATAATAGGCTAGGTTTAGAAAAAAACTTTGCCAAGACTATAACAAAAAGTTCATTATGCGTCTGTATTCTAGGAGTGCTAACTGCCTCTTTGGATGGCGCAAGCACACCCTGGCACACCCTGGCACACCCTGGCACACCCTGGCACACCCTGGCACACCCGTTCCTACCCCATTCCTAACCACACAACCTATATGGCTGCAACTCAGAGACAGAACAAAAATTGCTATTTATAACAGGCTCCAAACAGGTTACAGCTGAGAGCATTGACGAGGGGGTGGGACCAGGGTGGAATTAACCCTGTCACATCCAATCAGCGGCTGAATGACTCCACCTGTTGGGCACACACAGACAAAAAACACACACATAGACACAGAGCAGAACACAGTCCTCACAGATAACTGGGGGATGTAACAATATTACAAAAACATAATGACCCATATTCAGCATTGCAGGGTGGCATTTGCAGGTCTACCTTTTGACTGACCTTTTATTGTTTCCCAGGGCTTTTGTTTTGAAAATGATTGTTTGACTGAAAAACCTTTTCTAACTTTTTTAATTGTATGAACATATGTTTTGTGTCCTACAGGTTCAGCCAATGGTAACGAGCCTGAGGATTAGAAGTAAACGCCTGCAGGCTGGTGACTTCATGGCATTACATTTTGGCCACGCCTACACAATGCAAATGTTGCAGTTGGCAAATGTTTAAATGGTTTTGTGCTCAAATTATGTATTATTATTGTATGTGCAAATACTTGTGTTTAAAGAACTTTTAATTATTGCATCTTCTGAATCAAACTGTGAATTAGTATGGCATCTCAGTTATTAAGTTGAGTCACAACTGCAGGCAAAATCCATTTATAATTATAACAAAATGTAGTGCCATAATGGCCGCCAACAAAAATGACAGCTAGGCCTACACCTTTGTCATAACAAAGACAGTGACAGGTTATGTTGTTTCAGTTAGTATCCAGTTGTCATAACAAAGACCTCATAAACAATATCAACCTTGCATAAAATCATAAACATTCATAAAGATTAATGACATGTGTCATTTCAAAGTTAAGACAGTGTCATGGCAACTTCATGTCACTCTTATGCACACCCCTTCAAGTAATTACAAAAACAGTGTCTGAAATGTTCAAGGTTATATTATGGTAGTGATGAGTTGATGAGGAGCACGTGCACTGAAAGTGATTGGGGTGCGTTGATTTTCCATTCCTGAGCTGCCGGGGTGGTGCGCTCAGACCGGTGCCTCAGCGGACCGGTGCCTCAGCGGACCGGTGCCTCAGCGGACCGGTGCCTCAGCGGACCGGTGCCTCAGCGGACCGGTGCCTCAGCGGACCGGTGCCTCAGCGGACCGGTGCCTCAGCGGACCGGTGCCTCAGCGGACCGGTGCCTCAGCGGACCGGTGCCTCATTCCTCACTATACCGGTGGCTCGTTATACCGGACCTCAGTAAACCAGTGCCTCAGCAGGCCGGCGCCTCAGCAGGCCGGCGCCTCAGCAGGCCGGCGCCTCAGCAGGCCGGCGCCTCAGCAGGCCGGCGCCTCAGCAGGCCGGCGCCTCAGCAGGCCGGCGCCTCAG
>JACXGM010007049.1:0-31436 GCA_016801145.1 Umbra pygmaea | reverse complement strand
TGTAATGAATGTTCAGTGCTAATTCACATACTGTAATGAATGATCAGTGCAAATTCACATACTGTAATGAATGTTCAGTGCTAATTCACATAATGTTATGAATGTTCAGTGCAAATTTTTTTGCGATTCCATCATAGCTACTGAAATCATCTTATTACAAGTTACATTTAAAGGTGCCGTTTAAACTTACATATCAAAATATATTGGGAGGGTGTTATTTTAAATGTTGCACTTCACAAATGGTTTGTTATTGTCAGGGCAGACAACGCAGTACATTCTGTGATGCCCTGATGATTTTCTCAAAACAAAATCAATTACATGAAATGTATTATTGTATATTTTTTTCCTGGTACAGTATGGTGTGGCACAACCTATAGCCCAGAGGTCTCTGCTGTAGCTGCAGGCCGTCACTTGGTCATCTCTGCTGCAAATGCCGGTGGACCCCTGGTGGTTTCTGTTTCAGCTGCCAGTGGGTCAATGGTTTTAACAGGGGCCAGGTCCCCTGGGAGGTACGACGGGGGTCCATCCTCTGTGACAGGGGGTGAAACCCCTGGCTCCGGCTTTGGGGGAGGAGCCTCGGAGTCGGGCGCAACCTGCGGTGTGGCCAGCACAGGATGAGGAGTGTAACAGGGTAACATTACCATAGTATACATAACACTCTAACCTACATATGTTCTATGACAATTTAGTTTCCCTATTTAAATACATGGGAGGGACATCATCAAACTCCCTCTACGCATGTCGAGTCTCGGTCAGAACACCACCATCTGTAGGGCCAGGGCTATGTAATATTTTGCTGAAAATTATGTCAATTTATGATGGGGTGTGTGGGTGTCTCCTGTATGTGTGTGTGTGTGTGGTTAGTGGCGCCATCCCAAAATCTGAGTAGGGGGAGGCTGCAGACCTGGAGCCGGTAGACAGATACATGGCCCAGGCAGTTTTACGGCCCAGGCAGTTTTACGCCCCTGTAGTTCCTGATGCGTCCAGTAGGGAGGCTGTAGTATATGTCATGTCAGTTTTCAGGACTTCAAATCCAGACAGATACTTTGTCTGAATCCCAATATGCATACTACATACTATAAGTATGTACTGTTCACGTGGTGGTAAAGTATGTACTATTAAGTAAATAGAAAGCGAGTATGCTAGCCGTGGGACATACTAACCATAGTCTGGCATATTATACATTATGCATACTATGCGTATTGAGATGCAGCCCTAGTGTGTGTATTGTTCTCCATCGCATCACGATGCAGACAGGCAATATTTACTAACCTTAACCGCTCTGAAACTGTACTGTTAAGCCCATCTAAAATATATTAAGAATATTTTCGGTCTTTACTGAACTGCTAAGTCATGATGCTTCAAAATACATCAGTTTGGTAACGTGCTGAAGACAGGAAAAATGTCCTTCTCCCCCTACTGGACGCATCAGGAATAACAGGGGCCTAAAACTGCCTGGGCCGTAAAACTGTTCCCTGGGCCGTATATCTACCGATCTAGGTCGCCCCATATAGCAAAATCTTGCCAAGGGCGCCAACATAGCCAGAGCCTGGAAACATAATTCTTGAGAGTTAGGGATTGATGAAAAGGGGAACGAGAGACATATATGTATATATATTGAACACAAAACTTTTAATTGAGTTTTGCAATACTTTGACAAACACAGATTCTAAATTATTAGCACCACTAAATACAAGCCTCACCTTGAGTGGATAACATCACTGAGCCTGTTCTTTTAAAGTTAAACACTGGCCACATGACACTGTAAGGCAAAGAATTGGCAAAACTGCTTGCCCCATATTCTCTGTATAATTTTACATTTCAAAGAGCTGGAAAAAAGACAGTGAATAGAAATGTCACTGTATGTTGAATATTTCAAGAGCACTTTGAGAATGCAACCTCAAGGCACCAGAGCAATAACGAAACCCATATAATATTACATAGTGATCGTAATCATAAAACATAATAAGGAACATATGCCTATTAGTCTATCAGCTGTTACATGTCATCTGTACTTGAACTGCTAGCCCAACATTGTGTGTGTTCCAAATGGAACATGCCTAACATATTGCATTAATTTTAACCAGAGTCCAATTTTCCTTGGTCAACATTTGTGCACTAAATAAGATACCATTTGGGACACATTAACTGTCTTTAATCAAACTGATCAAACACCCATGAATAAACACAGGTTTACATGGACCTAATACCAACTAAAGTAAATCAGGCCCTTTAACACATGTGTGAGCCTGCATAATTTCTCCCTGGGACCATTTACAATCTGACAAGCCATAATGAATGCCAGTAGACTTATTACCCTGAAAGATAAACTTTAATCAAGCTCTTTTGCCTATCCTGTGTTTGAGCATGCCCTGGCATATCCTACGGTGTATACGCCTGAGTAAAAGCAAATAGCAAATGGGAAGTCATTTAAAATTTTTCATTTAAATGTGAATGCCCCCGCTAATATAATCACCTAGGAGATTGTCAGCAGTGACCCTCCAATCAATCTGTGTGTGATTCATTTTAATCACAGATGGGTATCTCATTAATGAGAGCTCATATGTACACTTTTAGATTTTTAGGATGTAGTGGAGTGTTTTTACAACAACTTTTATTTCATTATGCTTTATTCATATCCCACAGGTGCTCGGATAATGCAGGATCATGTGTTTTGAATATCAATTGAGTACTGATAATATGATCAAAAGGAAACCAGACAAAGTACTGTCTATTAAGCCATCATTGTTTGTGCTCATTGCAAAATACTAAAATGCTGACAGCGCTGTATATAACCGTTTACAGAGCACTGTACAATTCATCTCCACAGACAAACTAAACCAAACATAATGAATTTAATCTTAAACAAAGGACTTAGGCAAAATACATGTGTATATATAAATATATTAATGTAATAAGGAATCAAATGCTCCTCTTTTTATGCCGTCTTGAATATCACAGGCTTCCGCAGAATATAATTTCAGCAGGCAGCATCGGAATGTCTTCAATACAAGATTAACAATTGACAGGTTTTTGGGTTTCAGGCTGATTATTGACTGCGGGTGGAGATTAAATGAGAAACTACAACACAGCTGACAGTTTGGTTATCTCTTTTGGACTAAATGAAAATCATGGCCTGAATCCATCAATGGAGATTAGAAGAACATTTCTTTGCACATTACTGATGTCTTCTACATTTTTGAATGGCAGGGAAGTCATGTTGATTGACCTCCATCGCAGGCAGCATGAGGAAAATGGAGGATGGAGGAGTTTATTTTCATTGAACAAACCTGAGTAAATTTGATGGACCTATTGACACATTTTGTTAATCAGTTTTAGAATGTTGGGGAACGTCAGATAATAACGGATCAAAAACAACTCTTTTGTGGTCACAGATGCCTCACTACCAAACAAGCTGAAAAAATATATAAATATGTTTTGGGACAGCTTAAGTTCAGTTTGGGATGGTTGAAATTGGACTTCGGGTTGGTATTGGGACGGGGACAAAAAAAGTTCAGCAGCGAGCCAGCATGCGTTGCCCCATAGCTACATTTCCATATGTTTTACCCTGGAAACAAGACATGAATTATAATGTACCCAGTCCAAGTAATCTGTTTGAATTAAATTAATATTAGAAGAAGAATAACAACATGCTGCAGAGTTCTGCTAACTTTACTGATTCTGGTAAGTTTCACTCTTCAAATGTTTCAGCTTGTTGTAAACCAACTATACACTTCTTAGCTGTTCCAATTGCAACTCTACTGATTACAGTTAGTTGCATCAGGGGGCTGTTTTGTCGGTAAAAGGGGCGACCTACACATTATCAGACAGGTCGTCATAATGTTATATATGGCTGATCAGTGTAAATTGTTGTGGATTAATAAATTAAAGTAAATCATTATGAAATCACTCACATGCAGTAATCAAAATCACTAAATTTTATGGACTACCTGTTTTTATAATCAGATTCAGAAATACATTTATTGCCTTTTTTATAAAAGTAAGTTTTACCAAATAAAGACTTTTTTTGGTCTATTGGTGCATGTCTCAATTGTGCATAAATGAAAGAAATGTAAACAATGTTCACATTTTAGGGTGCAGGGTATGGCACTGTGGGATCAGGATATTTACAGTATACAAATAGGTATACTATGTATATAGGTTATATATGTATCTACAAAATATGAACAGTAAAATTAATATTATATAATATACTGTAATGTACAGTATAGTGTAGCAGCAGTATGGTGTAAACGTAATGTATTTATTTTATGCTGGTTCTGATAAAGGTGTCAGAATAGTGACCAACATAATATTAGACAGGTTGTCATACTGTTATGGCTGATCAGTGTAAATTGTTCTGTATTGATAAATGAAACTAAATCATTAGCAGAGGTGAAAATTTACTTGAATAAAAGTACTTTTCCGAGTTCACAAGTTAAGGCTACTGTAATGTTTTTGAGGCTTGAGACGTTGCTGCAGGCAACCCAAGGTAGGTTGAATTGCAGTTTAGCATTTTCTTTTTTGTCATTTTCTCACCCTGCACATGGCTAATTTAAATAATCCTGCACATGGTTCATTTACATAAAAGTGCCATGTTCTGATCACGTTTTTTAACAAGACTACCCAATCTATGCCACCAAGACATTTCCCAAAAATTCTAAGTATTTCATTTTCAAAAATATTAACCATACGTTTCTCCTTGCTTCAGGTCCAGTGTAACAAGAGGTTAACTTTGGGTATGTTTTTTACGTGGAATTTGATAATTAGTTGCTCAGATTTATCGTGGCTATTTTGGCGCTGTCATTTTTAAGAAAGTGTATACATCGTAAAAATGTCAGAGACAAAAACATGTAACCACAAGATATAGGTACAAACAGGAACACAAGCTAGCTATGACAAGCAGATTGGAAAGTTTCCATACATCAATGATTTTGGATGTAACAGCTAAACATTTCATACTACAATACACCTAGTAAACTAAATTGATGATAAAGTAATGCGATGCACTTACTGTCTCAAAACACGTATCTCCCCATCCACTATTGAAAAACATTGTAACAGCTAGCGGGCAAGGGGAGAGCAGTCGAGCGGGGCATCGGATGGGCAGCCGGCAGTAGGGATGGTTCTCGGACCCGGTTCTATTACGGACCCGGTTCCAAATTTCTCAAAACCCGAAAATCAATAAGGTCCAAGCTTATCGATACTGCTATCGAGACTAGTGGATCATATAATGTTAAGTCTCGAGAGATGAGTCATGTCATTTAAGGTGGCACTATAACATATGTAGGCTAACTTCCAATTAATTTGTCCGGTCCGCCGCAATTTTACATATAGATGTTTTCCTATTTGTTTACATGTTTTTACCGAACACAGGAATAAGGCAGGGACAATATGACCAATTTCTGAAAATACACATTATTATTTTGTTCATAATATGCATTCGTTGCTAGTTAGATTTTGTGAAATGTCTATTTTGCTAATATACTATTGTCTAGCTTTATTTTGTACTATTTAAGTTGACGTTTTCCATCTCTGGGTCCATTCCTAACGTTAGTCCGACAAATATTGTTTTTTTATTATTTTTTAGTTGTTTTCGAAAAATTTCCATAATGCAGGTTAATAAAATCACCGGTGCACAAACATACATTGATTGTCTAATAAGGGTCATGAATTCAAGTGAATTTCCTGCCATCCGCTCTTTTTTGTATTTCCTCGCGCTCGCATTAGCTTAATTTTGTATTTGGTATCTTGCTGCAATGGCTGAACGTGCTAAGCGGTCAAAGGTTTGGCTACATTTTACAAAAATCAAGGAAAAAGAGGAAGCGAAATGTAATTTATATTTAAAATTAGTATCTTGTAAGGGGGGTAACACATCTTCCATGCTGAAGCACCTCAACGTTGTGCATCAATTAAGAACGAAATGCAGTACTTTTGACCGCCTTGGAGTCGCTTCAACGTCGACTGCGGTTTTGGGACAATCCTCTACCAAAGGTATGCATGGTGAGCACACCACCACACTTCGTAGTTGCAAGACTTGTTGATAATAATAAGCCAACTCAGTGCTCTACAGTCGAACATTTCACACAAATATGCCCATAAGAATTGATACGTGCGCAAAGCAGAAAAAATATATACGAGCACAGTATGTGCGTAGACCTTAGGTAAAGACAAGCCTCCCCACCGCAAATCATTTAAAACAATCGAACTGGCTACGGAGAGCAACGCTCTGTGGGCCTCTTAATCAGATTGTTAAAACAAAGACAGCGACAGAAGAAAATAGGGATAAGAATAAGGATGTTTTGGCTATAAGAAAGGTTTGGCTAGTGGTAAGCTATTGAGTATAGTATGAAATTACAAGGAATTTAGTAACATTATGTATAATTAGTATATTAACATTATACTATTAAATGAACATACTGTTTATTTTATGTTATAATATTATACTAATACAGTAATTTATACTAGTTGCTCATCCAGGTTATGGATAGTAGCCTACATCTGCAGTGGATATATGTAGATTTAGCCAGAACCAGGATGCCATTAGTAACATTATACCGGTGTATAATTAGTATAATATTATACTAATACAGTAATTTATACTAGTTAGGCTTCCAGGTTGTGGATAGTAGCCTACATCTTCAGTGGATAAATTAAAAAAACTTTCTAGATTTTGCCAGAACCAGGATGCCGCTTTGCCAATGTGCTCCTTGTAGCCAGCCTCTTCCTTAGAGCAACACATTCCCCTTGTTCTATTTTACATCTGTTATACTAAATAATTTATTGTTATAAATATTGTTCCGTAATCTTGTTTACATAATGTGTGGCCTGGGTTGTGTGGGTGCTGCTAATATAAATATGTTGAACACATTCATTTAGATGGTGGTCAGCTGAAGTTCACTCCAGCCCACGAGTCCACAACCCCTCCCCCCGTACACCAAACTCCCTTTACCCTGGCTGCTAGGAGGATGCCATCTGAAAAAGTGGAGGAGTGTCACAGGGCTGTCACAAAGTTTATAGTGAAGGGGTTGCATTCCTTTGCAACTGTTGATTCACCATGGTTTAGGGAGATGACCAAGGCCCTTTGTCCATCTTACACCCCACACTGTAGATATCTTCTTTCTAACACCCTCATCCCTGCATGGTATGAGGTGGAGAGGCAGAATGTTGTAACAGAGCTGGCAAATATGGGCAAGGTAGCCATCACCAGCGATGGGTGGACTAGCTTAGCGCAGGACCACTACATAACAGTGACCGCCCATTACAGCAGCCAAGGCAAACTTAACCAAAAAGTCCTCCGGACCAAAGCTGTCTACCGGGCGCAGACAGGAGAAGCAGTGGCAGTGGAGATTGGGGAGGTGTTGGAAGAGTTTGGCGTTGTGCACAAGGTGGTTGTAATGACGGTGGACAATGCATCCAACATGAATGTTGCTGCTAAAAAGCTGGACATCCTCAAACTTGGTTGCTTTGCCCACACCCTAAACTTAGCTGCGCAAAAAGTCTACAACATTGACACAGTGACCCGGTGGGCAGCAAAAATAAGAGTGTTCATTGTGTGGATTAAGCGATCTACAATGGCCAAGACTGTGCAGAAAGAGAAGCAGCTCCTCCTCAAACTTCCTCAGCACACCATGCTACTGGACGTCAAAACCAGATGGAACTCTCTCTTCCTGATGGTTGAGAGATTCCTTGAACAGTATCCGGCTCTCCAAGCTACAGAGTTGGATCCACGGCTGAGGAAGCCAATGGAGAGGGACAAATTGGATAGGATCAAAGATGAGGACTTCACCAGAGCAGAGGAGTTCATCAAAGTCATGAAGATCCTGTACACCTCTACCCTGTGTGTATCCAGCGAGAAAAGCCCCACCTGCGGTCAGATCCTACCAATTCTTGAGAAACTGAAGGACCACTTCACAGTTCATTATGGAGACTCTCTGTTTGTGTCTAACATTAAACAGAAGATTTTGAATGACCTCTGTGGATGTTACCGGGAGGATAGAATCCAGAAGTTCCTGGAAGAGGTGACTGCGATGGACCCCAGGTTTAAAGCAAAGAGTGACAAAGACACCACCTGGGAGCATTTGGAAGAGGCAGCTATAGCAGCCAATGCTACAGAAACAGAAGAGGTCCCACTCCCAGATCTCAAGGAAGACAGTGCCACAACACAGGAGGAAGATTATAATGATGATGGTGATGGAACTCTGATCTCAGAGGAAGATGAAGAGATTCCTCCAGTTGCTGTTACTCCGCTACAGCCTAAGACCGCTTTGGAGGAGCTGTTTGCTGATGAGGAGAAAGAGCTACGGACCATCCAGCCAAACTTGACCAGCAAACAGAGAGTCCGTCAGGAGATCCAGCTCTACAGAAGCCTGCCTCCGATCCCTATGGCGGAAGACCATGTCCTCTGGTGGTGGAGAAAGAGAGACACCCTGCCCCTGCTAGCTGAACTCTCTTACAGCTACCTTTGTGTTCAAGCCTCCTCCACCCCTTCAGAGAGGGTATTTTCCACTGCTGGGAACACCATCAGCCAGGAGCGATCCAGGATCATGCCTGACAAGGCAGACATGCTAATTTTTCTGCAGAAAAACCATTGTTAAGAAGAGCTGTTGATTCTTCTTTATTTTTGTTGTGTAAAGCATACTATTTATATTATTTATACATATTATTTATTTTTTTGTTGTAGTAAAACCATTAGATTTTTTTCTGTAGATACTGTTCTAATACGTTATGTTATATTTCTCATATGTTATGTTACTACTCTAATACATAATGTTGAAATCAGTTGAAATCAGAAATCCAAATTTTTCAATAAAAGCAATAATAGTTCTGTTAAGATTAAGAATTTGTTGTCTTGTTTTTCCACCCAATAACAGAAAAGTATCGATAATGGTATCGATAAAGACTCGGATCGTTAAGCAGTCTCGATAATGGTATCAATATCAATAAAAATTAACGATCCCCATCCCTAGCCGGCAGTACTGAAGACGGGTTGCATTGGTAAGCACAACTCCGGGACGTCGGCAGAGGAATCCCTTGCAGTAGGTTATTTAATGCTCAGTGCTGTGTTTTTAGCTAGCTATGCTATTAGCTAGCGCTGTTGTTGTTAGTTCAGCTAACAATGGGATTAGCTGATGGTAGTAGCTAGTTAGCCAGGAATGTTCCAGATGATGAGATGTAAAGTATGAGTCCAAAGGCACTGAACTGACGGCACACTGAATCTACAGAGCTCAGAGACGTCAGCGCTGGGTCCAGAGCCGGAGGAAGAGAGTTACTCTAGCCTAGCAAAGGCTCATGGTGTTAGCACAGATCCCCAGTTGGCTGAGATTTAAGCTAACTCAGTTGCTAGCTCAGTGTGGTTGTGGCTAATTAGCTGAGCTAGGTAGCTGGCAGCTATTACTAGCTTGCTGATTAGCTGTAGTAATCCAGTGAATTGAGGCAGAAGGGTAATCTGGTATTTTATTATGCAATGGAAGGGGCGATATCCTGCGCAGGCTTTCCGACGTGGCTATATACTGTATCCTTGTGATGATGGTCAAGGTCAAGGTCATTTTATTTAAAAAGCGCATTTACAACAGCCACTAGGCTGACCAAAGTGCTTTACAGAAAAGTAAAAAAATCTAAAAAGAAAGTAAGCGAGATACCTGTCCGTAGGTAAGCCTTCAGTTTGGCAATGTATCCTCTGCGGGTTCCTTGTCTCTTTTTTCGCTTTCTCCGCGGGTAGAAGAGCGGCCAGCGGCGGAAATCGTGCAGGGAGATCGGTCGGAGAGGCTCGTGCGATTTGAAGCAAGGACAGTCCACGTCGAAGGATTGGGAGTTAGTGAGTGAGTCCACAGCAGAGAAGCGGATGTCGAGTAGAGTTTGTTGGGCGTAGACCAGACGTGTGGCGCAGGAGACAGACATGGTTAGTGAACAGAGGACAAGCCAGGAGAGCAACAGACGGCAGGCCAAACACACAGGCGCCATCTTGGAAAAGCTGTGATAATGGTAGCAGTTAATAGAGGCTAGCTGATATCTGTTGGGGGTCAGGAATATAGCATCAATAGAGATAATCCAGGGTGAATAGGGTGAGGTATAACACTGGAGTGTGCATGGAAATTGTTGTGAAAAATAGTAGAAGAGATGCACACTGACAAAGACGAAAGACAAGAACAGACTATATACACGGGACAGTTGTGTCATAATTACAGTACTAGCTTCAAACTGGCAGTTCGCCTGGAAGTCTGCAGAGGTGTTAAACCCGTTGGGCATACAATTAAATGTAGAAATTCATCACTTAAAAATGTCAATAAAAAAACAAAATTATTTATTCTATTCAAAAATACAAGCGCCCTGCACTATAAATGGGCGCATAGGGTCCAACTGAAAAAAATCAACAGTGTGAAAAAGTGATTGAAAGAAAATAATAAGCATTGATAACTGTTCTTGCAAAACAATATCCACCAGAAACTGGTACTGTTACCAGAAAATGTAAATTACCATATACTAACATGGACTGTGCACTCACAATCTCAGTAGAAAACATGAGTAGAACTTTTTAGGAGTTTGGCTGCTGGCCCAGATGTCATCCCTAGTCACGCCTTCAAAGCCTGTGCATATCAACTAATGGCAGGTGTTCTAATCATATTTAACCTCTCCATTTCCCAGTGGGTTGTCAACACCTGCTTCAAAATGTCCACTATTATTCCTGTTCTCAGACATGCCAAAATGACTGAGCTAAATGACTTAAGCCTAGTATTACTCACTTTGTTCATTATGAAGTGCTTTCATAGCCTGGTCAAGAACCATGTCACTTTTATCATACACACATCCTTTAACCAAGCACAATTTGCATACCACACTAACAAATCAATGGGTAACATAACTTCATCACCTCATCTATTCTCGACAACTGGTTGCAACACTCATGTTAGAATTATTTTAATCACTCTCCTCAGGGCTCTCAAGTTTTGAACTGAGTTCAGAGTGAGATTTTTGCGGTGGAGGTTAGGGTGGGGACGGGGTCTGATCTGATAAATGACACATTCGTACAAATAAAAAATATTTATTAAAGTGTGTGTGTGTGTGATAATGGTTAGAGTTGTTTATTGTAGGTGTTGGTAGCAGGTTTTGAGGCCTTCTTCACATGGGTTGGTTGCTCCCATTTAAAACACTCTGGTTCCAGGCCAGCCATTTGCACTGTCATGAAAGCATGAAAGAATGCTCATTTGCCTCTTCCTTGACATCTTTGAAGTAGACAGACACAATAATTAATTCTATGCATTTTCTGGATAAAATATAATGAAGTAGCCTAGGCCAAAGGTTTTCACAATGGGGACCGGAAGGTTGAAAACACAAAATATATTCGAAAGTATTAAGGGTAGGCCTGTTATGAAATGAGCAGTCAAGCAAAGCTGAACTTTTATATAACCTTAAGTTGGTCTCACCATTAAAAGTGAATTACTTTTAAGATAAAACTATTTCTGAAATTTAACTAAGTGCAATTTAGAAGTACTCTTAATGGTGGCATAAGAAGAGATTTCTTATTTGTGAATAATGGGTCCTGAACTATTACTAAATGTAACGTATGAAATCTCCCGGACAGGCACGTTTATTTAAACAGTGTCAAAGTGTTTGTCAAATATAACAGGCAAAGGGATATAGGGATATCCAAGAATGGCCTGAGTGGAGAGCAGAAGGACAAAACACCGGGCATGGCAGTCAGTTCAGGCGAGGGCTCGAAACACAGGTCGGGTAGTCAGGACAAGCAGGAGTCGGTACACAGAAGCTCTTACTGAATAGACAGGCAGGAGTAGGCTGGATCAGAGTCGGGTAAGCAGGCAGGCGGTGGTACACTGTGTAGATATAATTCCAAGGCAAAGGCACAAAAGAGAAATCCGGGAGCAGGTAGATTAATCCAGAAACAAAGGGTCAGACCAGTAACTGTGAATGAATATTTCCAAAAGGCTCAGTATGCGCTACGATGAACAACAATACATCACAATGAGGGAGAGAGGTGTGATTGCTTAAATACTGTCAGGTATGTGCACAGGTGTTCCTCTGGTGATTGTGATTGGGCTATTGGGATGCGTTCAAGATGATCATGGTTTTGTGTGATACCGTTCTGGGTTGATGCCATGGCAGGCCTGGAGGAGTTGGCAGATGTGACACTAAACAAGTAGCTGCTGAAATTAGCAGGGATTCAACCAGCTAGCTAGGCTAGTTCACATACTCTGGTCAAACAGTTAGCTAAACATATCAGCTGCCTGGACATATATTCCCCAGCAATGATGAGATGACTTACTGTACTCATATGATATGGTCTTCTCCCACGTTGATTACTCTGTAGCAACTTCTGGCAAACAGGTGAAATATCTGAGAGAGCAAGACAAAGGGGATTGTAGTATGCATTTGAAGGATATATCCACAACATAATATGCAACCGATAAGAGAATAATTTAATCAAAATTGAAGTTAAAGCCTATAGATCCCGCACAAGCAGCAGCCGCCTCATACGCTGACCATTCAAATAGGAAACACACAAATTGTTTGGCATGTTTCCTTCGCTCGAAAGCTTGACAGACCCCCCGCGCCTAGTTACAGTTGCTAAACCACAATTGGTCTGTGGCGTTTTTTGGGCGTGGCTTAGCGAAGGGTCAAATGATTCCTCTACCTGTACCACTGTTTAAAAAATAGCGGTGCAACTTGGTGGGCATTATCCTGGTAATTTCTCTATGTGAGAAATGCAAGGTGTGGCGTGTGGCGTGTGAGCGTGTAAACGGGTTGAAATGCATCTGTCTCACTCCCATTGCGTGAGACTTGAGAGCCCTGACTCCTGCTCAGCTGGTTTTCCTGCAATTGTATGCATGCTGCCTGACCTCCAGGATATCTACTCCATATGGGGAAGCTGCAAGACCACAAAGATCACCATGGGACTAAGCCAGTGGTGCCACTGGCTTGTCGAGATATTAGTTATTGTCCAACAGACAGATGGTTTAGGATCACATTAACACGGAAATGTATCCCCAGGCCATCTGATTGTTCCTGCATATCTGCACTCTAACCTGACCTGCATTTAAGAGCCCCTTTGCACACTAGGTCACTCAAGCCCTAATTAAGCTAATTTATGCACTAGCACATTACAGCTATAAAATCCACTTAGTGTCCTTCTCTCTCTAACACTCACAATTTATACTCAACCTACATACATGTGCACACACACACACACAGTCACACACACACATTCCTGTTGCTGTAACATGTGCATTTATTTACTGTTTTAATTGTACAATTATTCTGCTTCTACAAGCATGTTTTACAGCAAAATGTGTATTTAATTGCCATCAGTAATCTACTGCACATCGTTGTTCTAGCCATACAGCAAAAACATTCTGAAATAATTGCTTATGCCTCTTTCAAAAGTTTAGCGAACATTTTAATATTAACGATCTACACTTTCCATTTTTCTAGCTGTGTTTGAGAATACTGTATATCATTTTCATTTTAGTTTTACATGATCTACCTATCATGTGTGCTTTTAAGTACAGAGGTGAGTGCTATTATTTGTATCCACAGGGGAAGACTGAGTTTAGCTATACCCAATGACAAAATTTAGAGGTGACAATGAGATTGTCAAGGGCATATTTTCTTTGACTAGGGGGTAGATCCTGAGGGAGTTGCCAATGTTTGAGTCAGGGACACAACAATCATACATTTTTTTGAAACATTTCAGAAACCATTGACGCCAAATAAGATTTCAAATATAAGCATGCAATACAACATGTAGCCTTGTGGCAGTAATGCAGATTGAATGTTATCTGGTATGCAGTCCTACTGGGAGTAGAGAATTGAACTTTGTGCATTTTAAATATGGATGCTTACAGACGTGCTGAAAATATTCGTAGCACCCGTGTCAAACCAAATTCACAGTTTGCAAATATGTGCTTTGATTCATCATGGGCAATTTATTTCAATTTTTTATTCTTAGAACAAAGGCAAACGAGAAAGACAAGGGATATGACTACTGTATGTTTTTTAATCTAACGGAAACAGTTGTTGCTTCTCCATTGAAGAGGTCCAGTGATCACAGCTTTGAAACAGCTCCCTACAGCCTTATGGAGTGTGTAGAGACACTTATAGAGACAGTTTACCAGAATCATTGGCTATATGCATTTATAAGAGGTAAATTAAGGACAAAAGGTAGGCTGGATCATGTGACGGCCAAGGCAGATAACTTGAGGTTGTTGGATTGAAGCCTCAAGTTGACGGGGAATTTGGAGGGCGTGAATAAAACATTTTCAAAATTCAGATTTTCATGTAATGTGCATACCAAATGCACTACTATTGATTACGGTGCTCTATGTAAGAGAGATAGTTGTACATCAGTGTGACATCTTAACATGATGGGATTCTCTATCAAACACCAGGAAACTCAAGGAACCTCCATCATCAATTGCACCACAGTTGTACAACGAGTCAGTTTGCCTTAAATAGACTAATTAGCACAAGGAGGAGGCGGCCCTATAATTATTCTGCTCCTAAGAGCATGTGTTTTACAGCAGAATGCGTATCTAATGATGAAACCAGCACCAAATGTTAGCTGTTAAGTCCCACTCAGACCAAGCATAGCATTAACATAAAGAACCCAGCAGAGTGAGACTGCCTGGGCTAGTCTGAAATCATGTACATTGATGTACAGAGGATCAGTGAAGGCACTGGGGGATAAATCGCAGCAGCTTCCAATCTCAGGCAGCTATGTTTATTTCCTGATGGGGATACTGTACGTTTAACTACTGGTAATAACAAGATAGCAATATCACAGTCTCTCAATATCCACTGCCTCTGTGGTGCATTGCCTTGTGGCAAGCGTAGTCTTAATGTCAACACATAATGATACATTTTCTTCTGATTTATGGGAGTGTTAGATCATCACTCTGCCAAGGATGCAACATGTATGGTGAAATAAAGTACGCTTAGAAGTAAAGCTGAATTGATGTTCCAGGTTTAAGGTACAGACCACAGCCACTGGTTTTGAAACTGGAGATTGTTGCTTCTAGGAGAAATGAAAGGGCCACAGTCATGAAGGAAGCAAATCATCAAATTAAATATGAATGGCAAAAACCACAGTACCCTCAGTACTACCAGACGGAGAGTTTTGAGTGCCTGCCCATTGGTCCAGTGCATCCTCGGATTTGGGAGCTATTTAACATCTATTTTGAACTTTTACACACTATGAATGCATAATTTGAAAATGTGTTATTTTGGAAAGCTAACAGCTAACAAGCTGACAAGACCTTATTAAGTTGCAGAGGCAAATGAAACAGAGCACACATGGTAAACGAAGTACAGTATAAATGTTTTGCAAAGTATTTCATTAAACTGGATAGACACTGGGCTCTGTAGTGCTCTGTAGTTTAAACTAAAGTAAACCCAATTTACACCCGTCTTCATGTGCAGTGGTTAACCCATATTTTGAGACAATATTTCATGAAAATAATAGTGTGGTTTTATTATTTAACAGTAGATGACTGATTTAAGGTCTTGTTATTAAATACAGCTGAGCCTCCAGACCAGAGGGATGCAATACTTGAGAACAATATGTAATTATTTAGCTATTATAAACCTCTATTAACAAAGACTCTTTTGGTTGTCCTTATTGATCTGAGTCATAATACTCTAGCATGCTAGGTAGAAACGTGTATCACTTGCCATAAAAATAAAGCTATCTGTGAGCCAGCTTGCTAATGTCTTGCCTTGTTTATGATACATTGCCCACTTATTGATGCGAAGGTGTCTATTTACATTGGTGTCTTCCTGTCAGTGTTTTGCAGAGTTCTAATGCTTGTGATAGATTAGAACATTTATCACTTGGAGTATGGTTTTAGAAACATAATGAGCATATCAGGTATTTCAGGCTTTATCGAGGCAGGGTTCATATATAGCCATATTTTCATCTCACAACACCTAAGCAAAACAAACGGAAAACAATGGCAGCCACCTGGGGCTAATTATCTATCGTGCTCTAAACACCTGTTCATAACAAGAAATTTGTTGTAACAGAAAAATGACTGTCGGCTTTGAAATTCAACTAGAACAGTAAAATGATAACTGTACGTTTTATTAATTCAATTTGAAACATCATGGCTTGCTAATATGAAAGACACATTAAAAGAGTATATTAAAAACAATTACAAGCAATGATGATTGCCTTTTTTAATGGTAAAAAAATAGGTCTACTAGTCGAAATTTGTCTTTGGCTTCACAATCTACCACACACAAGGACACCAACACAACGTAAAAATATACATACAAAAACCTACAATATCTTTTCAACATTTAAAATTTGAAAGGCAGTTGGCACGAGTGACATCTGGTACACATTTTTACTCGCCCTAGGTTGTTTAAACCGTCTCCCTGATGGTAACAACTGAAATGTAGAATGCAAAGGATAAGAAGAATCCTCTATAATAACCCAGGCTTTTTGTTTAACCTACAATTGCAATAGGTATGTTAACCACCCTAGACAATTTCTGCTTTGATTTATCAGTCAGTACTCCATACCACATAGTCATATTAAAAGACATAATACTCTTTACGAGATTCTTATAGAACATCTCTAAAATATAGAGTTTTAGCCTCTGAATAAGATGCAATCTCTGCATTGTCTTTTTTTAAAACATAATCAAAATTTGCAGAAAAACTCTAGTTACTATCTATGACTGTTACCAAGTACAGGTCCTTGTCAAGAAATTAGCATATTGTGATAAAGTTCATTATTTTCCATAATGTAATGGTAAAAAGTAAACTTTCATATATTTTAGATTCATTGCACACCAACTGAAATATTTCAGGTCATTTATTGTTTTAATACTGATGATTTTGGCATACAGCTCATGAAAACCCAAAATTCTGATCTCAAAGAATTAGCATATTTCAGCTGACCAATAAAAGAAGTGTTTGTAATACAAAAAAAAGAAAGAAAAAGCCAACCTTCAAATAATTATGTTCAGTTATGCACTCAATACTTGGTCGGGAATCCTTTTGCAGAAATGACTGCTTCAATGCGGCGTGGCATGGAGGCAATCAGTTTGTGGCACTGCTGAGGTGTGATGGAGGCCCAGGATGCTTCGATAGCGGCCTTAAGCTCATCCAGAGTGTTGGGTCTTGCGTCTCTCAACTTCCTCTTCACAATATCCCACAGATTCTCTATGGGGTTCAGGTCAGGAGAGTTGGCAGGCCAATTGAGCACATTAATACCATGGTCAGTAAACCATTTACCAGTGTTTTTGCCACTGGGAGCAGGTGCCAGGTTGTGCTGAAAAATGAAATCTTCATCTCCATGAAGCTTTTCAGCAGATGGAAGCATGAAATGCTCCAAAATCTCCTGATAGCTAGCTGCATTTACCCTGCCCTTGATAAAACACAGTGGACCAACACCAGCAGCTGACATGGCACCCCAGACCATCACTGACTGTGGGTACTTGACACTGGACTTCAGGCATTTTGGAATTTCCTTCTCCCCAGTCTTCCTCCAGACTCTGGCACCTTGATTTCCGAATGACATGCAAAATTTGTTGTTGTTGTGTTGTGCTACTTCTCTGTAGCCCAGGTCAGGCGCTTCTGCCGCTGTTTCTGGTTCAAAAGTGGCTTGACCTGGGGAATGCGGCACCTGTAGCCCATTTCCTGCACACACCTGTGCACGGTGGCTCTGGATGTTTGTACTCAAGACTCAGTCCACTGCTTCCGCAGGTCATCCAAGGTCTGGAATCGGTCCTTCTCCACAATCTTCCTCAGGGTCCGGTCACCTCTTGTCATTGTGCAGCGTTTTTTGCGTCATTTTGGGAACAGCCTATTTGTTCAGAAATTAATTTCTGTGTCTTACCCTCTTGCTTGAGGGTGTCTATGATGGCCTTCTGGACAGCAGTCAGGTCGGCAGTCTTACCCATGATTCCAGTTTTGAGTAATGAAACAGGCTGGGAGATTTTAAAAGCCTCACAAATCTTTTGCAGGTGTTTAGAGTTAATTAGTTGAATCAGATGATTAGGTTAATAGCTTTTTTAGAGACCCTTTTCATGATATGCTAATTCTTTGAGATAGGAATTTTGGGTTTTCATGAGCTGTATGCCAAAATCCTCAGTATTAAAACAATAAATTACCTGAAATATTTCAGTTGGTGTGTAATGAATCTAAAATATATGAAAGTTTAATTTTTATCATTACATTATGGAAAATAATTAACTTTATCACAATATGCTAATTTCTTGAGAAGGACCTGTATTAAAAACTATTGACTATTTCTACCTGGTATCCATTGAGTTTCAAGGGTTGCAATTTTTCAGAGATTTCACATTTGTTTCTACTAATCACTAATTCCTTAGTTTTATGCATGTTTATCTCAAGTGCACTAAATTTGCTCCATTTTTGCATAGAATTTTTATGCTTATGATACAATTTATTTATTTAAGTTCCACCTTTTTACAAAAGAGCCATATCGTCAGCGTATTTAAGTAGCCTAAAATATGTGTTGTAAATTTTAAATTAATTTATGTACAATGAAAATATTAATAAACATTGTCATGCTAGAGGGTCATGTCAGGATCAGCCTGCAGAAAGGGTACCACATGAGGAAAGGGGATTGTGTTTGTTATTATATCAGTGCCTTGCATGGAGTTTTCGGTTATGTGTAAATGCTTTTAGGTACGCTGTCCAACCTAGAGAGAGTTGTTGGTCATTGTAATTGTTTCATTGTGGAAATAAGGCTATCTGGGAGTTACACATTGCCAATGTGAGTTGTGAAAAGTGAAGTTTGGAAGGTAATACGTACGTACTAGCTGTCAGTGTCCGTTCTGCTGTTAAAGAGCACGTAGGCCATATAAGTATTCCTTTGTGCACTCGCTTCAAGCGTACCCTGCTAAATGCTGTTACAGTGTTTTGTATGTTCCCGGACTGTTCTATATTAAAACATAAGCAACAACCACCATCTACCTGCCTGTTAGTCTCCCTCTCTCCTTACTCCACACCAACACAGTCGTGACAGAATGACCGACAACTACAAGAGTGACTCGAGACCGCAGAATTGATTATACGAGCCCGGGCTGAATATTCTCAGGGAGTCGTTGGAACAGCCAGGTGGCGTAGAACTGGAGGGGCACTGCCCAAGGATCCCCAAGGAAGTTTTTAGGGGGTGCTAATGCCAGGTAGTAGGTATATCAGTATACAGTGGCTTACCACTGCCTTTCCGGTTCTGCACCTGTTCCAGCCACCGAAGGAGCTCTCGCCTCCGCCGACGGAGCTGGTATGGGAGATTCAGGCTGCAGTGTTGGCGGCAGATACAGCCTTCCTAGCGGCCAGGGCTGGGTGGCTGTCCATCACGGTGGAAGTGGTGTATGTGGGAGTAGTACTGAGGGAGGCGAGCCTTAAAGCGGAGGCTGTGGTTGCCGGCATAGAGTCTCCAGGGCTGGGTGTAGGGCAGACCGGGCCCCCCTCACAGCTGGAGCTTTCCGAGCCCTCCACAGTGCTGGAGTTTACAGGGCCCCCCTCTGCAACAGATCCTGCCTGTATGACTTGGAATCATCCACCACTCAAGTATCCCCACCTTCTGCTCCACCAGTGTCTATGCCAGCAAAGTATGATGGCTCACCTGGACAATGTGAGGGGTTCATTATGCAATATTCCCTGTACATCGATCACCATCCAGCCCAATTTAATTTTGGTTACACTTTATTTGGAGAATCCGAAATTCCATCTGTAGGTGCTCTACAGATAGTTTGTTGATGATATGACTATCAACAAACTATCTGTTGATAAGCAACTAATTGTGTATTTTAATGGTAGGGGTAAGTTTAGAATATGTTTAAGGGTGATGGTTAAGGTTAGGCTTAACATTAGGGGAAGGGTTAAGGTTAGGATTAGGGTTAGGGTTAGTAGATAGTTTGTTAAAATGTTGTTGATAGTCTGCAGATAATCTGTAGAACATCTACAGATACACTTTTTGGACTCTCAAAATAAAGTGTTACCAGATTTTTTTCTCTCTCTTGTCTGGAAAGCCCTAGAGTGGGCTTTCTCTAGGCTTAAGGGATACCCATAGTCAAGAATTAACATCAGAGGCCGGATTTCAGGTCGTAGCGTGGGGTACCTGCTGTGTGACATTAAGCAGGGAGGGTGCCTTGCGGCAGAATATACATTGGAATTCTGCACCTTAGCTGCTGGAAGCGGCTGGAGCGAGTCAGCTTTGTTGACCGTGAATCGAAGGGGACTGACAAGAGACCTGCAAACTGGACTAACATGTAGAGGTGACCTCAGTAATCTTCAACATATACATCAATGTAAATTGCTATTGATCACCTTCTCAGTGACAGGAGAAAAACGCAACATAACCAGAGCAGGCTACCTTCGATGTCCCAGTACTGTGTTTCCAGTACTATATACCCCATAACCTATGCAAGTAAGTCAGTCTCCTCTTACCCAGGCAGAGAGGACTAGATGCCTGCGTGAGAGATTATGTCTCTATTGCAGAAAGGGACAACACTTTCTCCAACAATGTCCGTATCGACCTCCTCGACGTACAAATATCAAGTCATCACCTGAAGGGATTAGTGGACACTCTGGATGGACGAACAACCCCTCGGATCTGGATTCATCACCCACCAGACATTACCTATCTGTGTCCAAATAGGAGCCCTTTAAAGCATGTGGAAAGCATACAGTTCATAATTTTGTTGTCCCTCCAGGAACAGTTGGTATTGGGATATCCTTGGCTATACTAGCATGACCCTGTCATCTCATGGAAAATAGGCAAAATTATGTCCTGGAGCGACACCTGTCAGTCCGAATGTATAAAGATAGACTGTCGGGCAACGTTTGTGGAGGAATGTGACCCAAGGGGCCCTATCTTACACCCAGCGCAATTGACTTTTTACACAAACGCATCTATCATTCCTATCTTGCACCCGACGCATATGGGAATTTTCCCTTCACAGACGCGCGTTGGTAAATAAGGGAATGAATTTGCATTCGTTGGGCGGTTCAGCGAAAAGAAGAGGTGTGTTACGGCGCAAACGTTCCCTGGTGCTATCTTGCAGTTCCCGAAAACAATTCTGCCACTGACCAGGAAAAACCTGGTTAAAAGTCAGTGGCGTGTTATTCATATGCTATTTTAAGGGCGCATGCTTAACCATAATGTAGCGTGTGCACAACGTGCATACACTTTGCTCCTCTCAACTACACAAATGCAGCAGTTCTTTATCATTGCAATACGTAATTAGAAGGAAAAACTATACGAGGGAAGTCATTGTGGTGTCCAAAAATGTGAAAAAAATAGGTATACATCTAGTGTACACATTTACTCAAATTATTCAGAATGAATTATTTGCACTGATATACATTCACCTCAAGGGAACCCATTCAATCAACATACAAGTCATTTGCAATGCTAATAGTAAAATCACCCATGTCTTTGCGAATTACGACTCATTTATGGCAACTTTGCCATGAGGAATCCCCCCTTGGATGGGTGGCTGTGAAGGGGACAACGGTGATCCGTTAAAGACATGGTTAATGATGACACAATTTATGATGCCAGCAAGTGCGCGAAATGCTGTTTAATCGAAAACACACACAAACACGCAGTGTAGCCAAATTGAACGAACATTTGGCATACTGAAAATGCGCGTCAGGTGTTTGGATAGAACAGGTACACTACTAAAGTGGCAGCATTCTTTGTGGCTTGTTGTGTTTTACGCAACATTTCCATGAATCATGGATGTGTTGATGACATAATTAGGAAATATTAGAGGACTTCAGGAGACGTGATGTTGAAATGCATGTGTCGTTGCAACTTAACCCAAATGCCCAGAAATACAGAACGAGAGAGGAAAGCTTATTTGACAGTAGAGTAATCTCAGTCTAATGTTAGACTACATTGCAAAAATATTACCATACATTCATAACCTCGTGATTTAGTGAGCGTGAGTCCAAAACATCAGAAAGTAGGCTATGTCTTGTGACATTTCTTTATTTACATTTTGTAAAAAGAAAAATCAATAGCAATCCGGCATTATAATAGCAATCCGCCATGGAACAAGCCTGTCTGCTCTTAAAGGGAATGTGTGATGACACTCTAATTGGTTTATTGCATGTAACGCCCAAACCACATCTGTGCCTAATGAAGCTACTTCAGACCTACCCATTTTAGATTTGTGTCAGGCGCAGGAGTCATTTATCCCGCCGGTAAAATAGCAACCGCGCCCGGGACCCTCCCACAATGTCACTTGCATTTCACGTTTGTTACTTGCGTTTCAGATCGTTAAAATAGGGCCGAAAGCCTCCCACATATGTACCCTCTGAATATGAGAAATACCAGAAGGTGTTTTCCAAGGAATAAGCAGCCATCCTTCCTCCCCACTGTAAGTGGGATTGTCCTATAGACCTCGTTCCAGATGCCAGTAAACACCTATATTGAGGAATCCCTTTCTCAAAACGTCATCAGGCCCTCCACTTCACCACTGGCATATAGTTTCTTCTTTGTGGGGAAAAGGAATGGGGGTCTCAGACCCCGTATAGACTACTGTCCGTTCAATGATGTCACCGTAAGACACAGATATCCCCTACCACTGATACCCGCAGCCTCGGAAAAGGTGGGACAATTAGCTATATACACTAAACTCGACCTGCGCAGTGCATATAATCTGATCCAGATCCGAGAATGTGATGAGTGGAAGACAGCCTTCGTTAAGCACAAGGGACATTATGAGTACCAAGTGATGCCATACAGCTCAACCAACGCACCTGCTGTCTTTCAATCATTGATGAATGAGATTTTCTATGACGTGATGGATATTGTTGTGGTTGTCTACATCGATAATATACTGATCTATTCCAATTCCCAGACAGAGCATGTCCAGTATGTCAGCAGAGTCCTCCAACGTCTCCTTGCCCACAACCTGTATGTGAAGGCCGAAAAGAGTGTGTTTCATGTATCCACCTTTTGGGATCTGTTCTCACCCCGGGAGGGTTCCACATGGAGGAAGGTAAAGTGACGGCTGTGCATAACTGGCCTCTGCCCAAAACAGTGAAAGAATTTTCAAAGATTTATTGGATTTGTAAATTACTACAGGAGATTTGTGCATAATATCAGCATGGTGCCATCTCCTCTTCCTGCTCTGACCAGTCAAAAAGGAACCGCCCTGAAATGGAACGAAGAATCCCTTCCACTGCCACTATTACAGAAACACCCCGTCAAAAACAATTAGAGTGGTTAACAGTTTTTTTCCCCAGACCATCAGGCTGTTAAATGTCATTAATTGACCTAGACCAGGAGATCCCCTAAAGTCACACGGTATCTTTGCGATGTGTAACTGCTCATTGTTTCTAAAACACTATGGCCTGTAGTACAAATTCACTATTGACAATCCAATTGCACCTTGACCATCACTCTGTACTGTGTGGTATCATTCTGTACTAGAACTGTATATACTAGGCTTGATCTCTAATTTCCCTCCTTTTAAATCTTATTGTTTATAGACACTGCTCAAAACAATTAAGAAACACTCAAATCACACATTGGGTCTCAATATAAGAAACATATTGAAGATCAAAATCAAAATCAAAAAAAGAACAAAACATTTTGTTGTGGACAAAATTACCTAACAACTGTCAATGGAAACCAAAATCATCAAATACCTGATGGCTGGATTCAAACTCACACTGAAAATAAATAAACAATTTAAATCACAAGTAAGGAAGTTTAAGGAGAGAACAATTGTCTGTGGCCACCACCTGCAAAACCATTCCCTTTTTTTGGGTGGCGTACGACCTAAAACAGGTGTAGGACGGGCGTACGCTGATTCATACGCAAAGCAAGGGATTTATCCATTTGAACGTGAGCGTAGGCTGCGATAAAATCTAACGTCTGCTCTGACCTTGTGTACGCAAATTCTCCAGTGTGACTAGTGGTGTTCATGGTAAAACCACCCGGTTCATCGAATTGTTGTACCAGCGATCATTGATGAATGTGTGTGCATCGCAACTATCCCATATAGCAAGCTATATTTCACAATTACGAATTAATTGTATACAGCACATTGTATTAAGTGGTATATTTATTCCCTTTCACTATGAGGTGGCCTAGAACATGAGAGCTGAAATTAGGCAATCAACAATTTCAATCAAATAATAAATATATATATATATATATATATATACACATTAGGTTAGATTTGTATGTGATTGGTGAAATGTTTATTCAGTTGCCTATTTAAACAAGCACTTTGGCAGTCCTGAAGTCAAAGCAATGGCAGATCTTGCTCTGTTAGAGGACCTTAATGCGCTCTCTATACATTGGGGTTTTTGGCCATCGGGACCGTTCAGCGGGAGATCAGGGACCGGTCTGGTATATCACAGCCAAAAATAGTCGAAGTATGCCAGCAGTTTTGGCGACTATGAAGTCCCTTTCTGGTATATTCAATTTCCATATGATGATGCTCAGCAAACTGTGATTAAAAGCCAATTTTTTTTGCTGGGTTTCCAAATATGATTGGGGTGATTGATTGTACTGGGTCTGTAGTCACCATCCATGAATGATTACGCATTTCTCAATCGCAAAAACTTTAATTCAATCAACGTTCAGATCATATGTGATGCCAGGATGTTTGTTCTGAATATGGTATCCCGGTGGCCGGGTGGGACGCGCAACTTTTATTTTTCTAAACTGCAGTGTTGGAACAAGACTACAGGAGGGCGCACTGCATGGCTGGAGTCATCTCCTTGGTAAGTTGCGCTCTCGTACAATTATTATAATAGTTCTTCTTAGTTCTTTGGTGAAACGATTGGATGTGATTCCTCTAGGTGACAAAGGTTATGCCCTGACTGGGTACCTTATAACACTGCTTGCAAATCCCCAAACAAGCAGGAGCGCACACATACACACACAAACCACAGTGGAGTGATGTATAGGTTTGCTCAAGGGCAGGTGGCTCTGCACCCCAGAGCAGGCCTGCAACATAATTATGGCATGCGGGGTTCTCCCCGATATTGCGCTGGAGAATGATGCCATTCAATGAAGATCAGTGGCCACAACAGCCACCATTGTGGGCTCTTCGAAGGAGACATGATCTTATTCTGTGCTTCTAATATACAGTAGTGCTATCTTGGGTAAGAAAGCTACTTAAAAAATACAACGAAACAAAGGAATGTTTACGAAAAATAATTAATTTATTTTAAATCAGGTTCTCGTTAATCACTTTCAATGGCTGTAGCAGTAACCTCAGTCAACGCCGCATTTTCCTTTAATAATCGATGCCTGATTTTTAGGTTCCAAATAAAACCAAGCGGTTGGCCTGCACCTGAGACCTGAGCATCTCTATTTATATCTCAGAGGAATTCCTTTTCTTTCCTGGATGTCGCTTATCCATGTTGTAAATTCTGAGGGGGAGGTCTCTAACCCGTGCATATATGTTGGCGTGATGTTTAAATTACGATTGATTTCAACCGTCTGATTTATCAACACACATTCATTTGTACGGTGGAATTGGAGTGATACAAATGTTTTGTAAATCACACGTGAGTCTCATCGTAAGATGATTTCTGCGCTCAGATCTACACTGCTTTCTACGCACGTTGGATAAATGAGGGCCATTGATTCAGAATCACGCTTACTAAATGGACAGCTTGATATCATGAAGTTTAATTGACTTGGTGTTATACTGTGATAATTGCGTGTTCCCAAAATTTTGGTTTGCAGAGTTACTTTTTTCTACTACTGCATTGCTGGAGTCTTGGCACAAGTTATTTTCCGTTTCACAAAATGTAGTTCCCATGGCTATCAGATTAAATAAACAAACTACATTTCAATAACATTTGAACAAATTATCCTGTAAATGTTAAAAATACTTTTCTTTACCCATCCATCGACATGGTAAAAGTAAGGAAAATAGATAATCATCAATTAATACAATGAAGAGTTTCTCATTTCTCTTCCAAAAATAAAATTACTATTGCTTGACAGAGTTTACATATATCCCCCTCTTTCTCTCAACAATTAATTTATGGCCAGGTACAGTACATGTCCTCCAGTAATGTTACACCTACAGTACTGTAACATGTCCTCACGGAATGAATAGGGAGACCACCTGATCACTCGTACTGGACTTTGAGTTTATTTCCCATGCCCTCACCTCTTTTTTTTTTTTGCATTCATAAAATCAAAATATTTGTGCCTTCACTTTGAAACTTTTCAAACTTTTGAGCAAGCCATATTGTCATTCCTTACATCCTCTCTTATTCCAGATTTTGCTTATCCCTCCCTCTCGCTGACTACAAGGGTCTCTATTGGTCTTCATGTACTGTAAACAACTGCTTTAAATGGGTACATTGCCTGAAGTGATATAAATGAAGCACATGTCTTAACAATACACAGAGACCCTCACATCTCCCCTGAGCTGGATAAAGCCGAAAAAACAATAGGCTTTGTCAATATTACTAATTTATGAGAAATGTGTCGTGGTCTGAAGAGAACCATCGCTGTGTCCAGACCCGGACCTAGGACTGTTAATTGGTGATGGCTGTTGTAGGAAAACATTATTATTTACTTATTTTAAAAAATCAAAAAAATATTTTTTTTTTGCATTTGTAAGCTGGCCACTTGAAAGAGAATGTTGTTTGGATATTGCTGCTCAAATTCTACAAATTGCACTATTAATTGCACCATTATTAATCGCACTATTATTAATACTATAAGTATTAAAATCACTCATGGATCGCTCTGCCCCTTATCACGACAATGTTCACCAGTACTGATCAAATAAACCATTCAAGTAATGTTTTCTTCTAAAAGATTTGCTTGATAAAATATACAACATACAAAACTGAGCCTGTCACATTCCCAAATAATCATCTAAAAATAAGTTGCTCAAACAAAAACGAACAAGTAAATCGCTGACAACCATACACTAACACAAGTGCGGATGAAACGTGGGTTCTCAAAGGGACTCGTGGGGCTGTCCATTGTCATCAACCAACAGGAGAAATGTGTTTTAAAATACACCCACCAAAAGGTGCCCCAGAAAAGACAAAACAATATAATTACCTACACCAATGTAGGATAGAATATCAAATCAAAAGTAGAGCAAACCAAATAATCATGAGACTAAATAAAGGTTTCAGTCCTTGTAAAATACAGAAAACATAGTGGGAGAAAGCAACTGAAGTTTTTTTCACTCAGAAGCTCTCATGCCAAATGAAGCATTGTGTTTGAAGCAGGGCCTGGTGCACATAACAAAGACATTCTCACAGGTGAAGCCAAGTGAGTCTAACTGGCAAATATCCATGGAATACCACTAGGAAATAAGGACATATAACAAACAACACCTTTACCAAAGCCTGTAATAAGCCCAATATGAAGATGAAGTGTATTATGTACATTTAAAAAGATCTGGGTGGTCCAACATACCAAGCTAAGATGGCGACATCGGCAATCTAACACAGATAATAAATTAGAGAGTAAATAACAGGAGTAATGCATGTTTATAAGTGTAATTTCAGTGATGAATCACTTAGAACCCAGAAGTCTGGTATTTTAAGGGTTTCTATCACATTTTAAAAATGGCCACCTTTTAAAAAAAAAATTAAAATGCCATAAATAATCCCTGTTTCATACATGTTAAATTATGGCTCAGGCATACACTTGAGCAGACAGAAACGTTGATGTGTAATCACGAACAACTCTGTAAAATACATAGCTGAAGGTCAACGTAATATGGATTTGATCAATGCTTTCCTTTGGTAGCCTACAGATTATGGCAACGCATGTTAAAACCTACATTTTCAGATAATACCAGGAATGAAAAAGTGCTGATGTATCTGGAGAGGCAAGTTTGCAATTCCCTGAACTGTGGGGGTCTGAAATAATGGCTCAGTGGCAGCGACTGCACTCAGTCTCCTCCACCGTACCACATTGACACAGAAATGCCATTGGACGGCTCATACTTATTATGCTCAAATGGTTTTGGAAATGAGACCCCGGCTGTTTTCTCAATTTGCAGCCTTAAGGCAGTGATTTAAACAGATAAAAAGGCTAAATGTAGAGGCAAAGCACCCTCCAATCTGTCATTCAGCTGACCTTGTGTTTCCAGAAAAACTTAAAAATAAATCTGCATGGACATTTTCCAAAGTCAACTGTTGTGTTGATGGTTATGGTGAAGGAAAGGAGGACTTCAAGCCATTCTCTCTCTACCTCCCTCCCTCCCCATTCGCTCTGCACTAATGAGGTCACTTGAGTATATATCTCAATTTACTATAATACCATCAAGGCCATTTTGGATCGACAGGTCCCTCAACCAAACAGGGGTTAAAAGAGAAATATCCTTTGAACTGAAATTATTGTTTAATTCATGTTACACCTTTTGATATGGTTAATATCACAGAATATCCACAGTTTAAAAAACAGGTGTATTATTTCAATTGGGTCAACTTGTTGTCCTACAAAACTTCATGCATAGCTGGAAATGAGAACTTTATTCAAAACTCCACTTTATTCAAAGCTCCAATTTCAAATGTGAAAAAGGTAAAAACCTTACCATATCCAAAACCAGAAACCATGGTTCACATTTCATGCTGTGGCGGGGTTATTTTCCAGTGGAAAAAAACTTGCTCATATATGGCATCTGTATAGCAAATGTGAGTTTTTTGCACTCTTCTTGGTAATGATAGGGTTTCACATCCTCAAGGCAGAACCTTGGATAGTGAGGGCACTGAATATCAAGCATCACTTATTTTACCTAATGATTAAGTTTATGGTAGTGTGCTCAAAAAATAATATACCAGTCTTCATGCTGTATCTATCTATGCAACCCACAGGGTTTAAACACTAGGCACATTTCTCTGAGTAATGTTCCACCGGTATTGAACCAAATGGCATGAAATGCTTCTAGCATTAGTGAACTGGTGATTGTGTCATGTGCTTTTGAGTTACTGAGCTAAAGGAGCTGACGAGCCAATTTGCGTCACAACAGTAAAAAGCTACTGAAAAGACTGATAGAGAATATCTGGGAAGTCTGAGGAACACATTCCAAAAATGTACACTATTCATTTTATAGTGCACATGTTTTCATCAGAACCATATAGCTGCACTATGGGAAAATTGTGTAATTTGGACCCTGGTAGACAGAATCAAAGTGTCATCAGATGGCTTTGTCAGTGAAAAGGGTAAAATAAGGTTGACGACTGTAAGCTACACATTCATTCATGCTGTGCTGAGAATGGTTTGGTAATCACGAAAGGTGATACTGAGCTAATGGGGAATTGATGTTAGTCACTTAATATTTTCTAGATGGCGTTAGCTTAGTGCTGGGGTCATCATCATCAAGTACAAAATTTTGTACATTGTATGGAAAGACTATAACATCTAGGCAACAGCTATACAATTGAATGACTGAATAACCTCACTCAAAATTTTGCACAGGTACAATTTCTGTCACAGATCTAAATTTGATTGGTGCAACCAATGGCTGTAGGGCATTAGGACCATGTTAAATTGATGACAGTATTTGTCTAAATGCACATGTTCTGTAAAGGATGGTCAACCAGAATTCAACTCAGTATAAAACCTTTCCTATGGCTCATCAAGAGTTTTGGCCATATTTTTTTAGATTTTCATGTTATTTAAGCAGGTAAGTTGATTTATTCCCAATTCTCGGGCAGCAAGGTGGCATATTAGTTCGGCCATCTGACTGGTGGCAATAGGGCCCTCAGTTCAATCAAGTTTAAAGTTTATTGTCACATGTACAAGAGACACAGATGTGATTGCATGTGGCACTTTCCACGAATAGAGTGGAATGTATGTCCCATCACCTTTTTAAAAGTTATTCAACGCAAAATTGTTAAATGTAATGTCACATATAATGTCTTACATTAAACGTGAAGAGGGAATTTAATGTGACCTGAAATAAAGCTTTATAAACATGTTTTTTAAGTAAACAATAAACATCTATTTTAACGATCTGAAACGCAAGTATCAAACGTGAAATGCAAACGACTTGTGGGCAAAGATGCCGGTTATGTAGGCCGGTATGTATGCTTGTGTGTTGTGGTACACTGTTAGCCCTTGCCGTATTTTCTAGGGTAAATAACTGTAAAATAGCCAGTGTTTTGCTGTATTATCTGGGAACAGTATGTTCCCAGATGATACTGGGAACATACTGTAATATTTAAAAATGTATGCAGCTCAAATAATAAACTACAGTAAATTACTCTATGTACCCATTACAGGTACCAACTGTAACATTAATCAGTAAATTACTGGTCTCTGAAACTACTCAAGTGCATTACGTCACATTATATTGTGAAGTGTATACATATTCAGGCAGAAACCAAGGACTTATGCATTAACACACACATACGCACGCACTGACTGCCTTATCCTAAACGCGAAGGTGTTGCCCCTTTAAGGCAGCCTGCATGGCGGTCAAGTCATAGTTGTTTACTTTTCAGCATGCGTACGTGCATCGTTAATCATTCCAGTTGCAACGTTTTCACGTTTTAAACCTTACAATGGAACCTTCCACAACGAGTAAGTAAACTGTTCAAATATAAGTGAGATTTCCAGAATACTTTATGTGAAGTTAAATCGTTGTTTTTTTTACTTGGACTCCCTTGGTTCCAGAAAGCTTATTGGCTAGCTGAGTTTTAGCCTCTCCTCACAACTTTTAGTTACATCCCTTGGTGTTGCACAATATTTAATTGCACAATAATCGACCAAGTCAACGTGTTTATTTATTTTACTTTTTTGTTATAATGTTGAGGAAATGAGAATGGTTGTATTTTGTTTATCATTTTTACTGAGGTTGTAAGATGTTATTTAGACAATTATATAGATAATGTGGTTGATTTACTTGGTCATGCACTGGCTGTTTTTTCCTCCATTTTAGTTCTGATTTGTTTATGTAACCCAGAGTGATTACAAATAAAACTTAGGAAAAGAAAATAAGCAAATAAATAAATAGTAAGCCAGAGTGGTTACTAAAAGAAGAGAAAATAAATTAATAACAGTTCAGAATTGCTGTCAAGTCAAGTATATTTATATAGCGCTTTTCACAATATAGGTTGTATCAAAGCAGCTTCACAGTATCAAACAAAATAACATAACAATGTTTGTTTCTTAGTGAAAACAAAAAACAAAACAAAAACAATTTCAGTTAACTTTTTCCATAAATGATTTAAAAGTGTTTTCTTTTGTTAGATTTCTCATGTTGTTAAAAAATAGATGCAACATTTTGAATGTTATGTTGCGTTTAAGAGAATGTGAGGTGTAGTTTACTGCTGACCTATCAGGAGAGAGAGACGCGAATGGGAAAATGACGTCAGCAGCGCGCGGAGAGAGAAATGTGTTGTAAGCTGGATGTAATCACAGAGATAAATTCTGAGAGAAACTAACAGTGATAGTGATTTAAAAACTAGACAAAACGTCT
>JACXGM010007048.1:0-15767 GCA_016801145.1 Umbra pygmaea | reverse complement strand
CATTGGATTAGGGCCACATTGTTTATTAGTGTTCAATTAGTATCCATAAATGGAGATAGGAATGGGTGGGCTGTGAGCAAAGTCTTTGTGTCGCATCAAAAAAGTTGGGGGTCTTGGGCAGGGAGAACGGGACGCGCTCTGGAGGTGTACAGCTGGAGTCACCAGGCAGAAACATGATCACTAACAGCAGTGACATGGGCACCAACACAGCGAGGTGGGCACAGGATGGAGACAGGAAGGAGTCATCAGGCCACATGGTCATGAAGCATGTTCCAAGGGTTTGGGTTCTCCTCTTATGAACATGACATCAGGAACATTAGAGTCTTAAGTCTAGTACCATGGTACAACTCGGACCCCAAAAATAAATATATAAACTGTCTCTCAGCCCCTATCACATATCAATGAAACTTAAGTGAGGACACTAACTATTGCAGCATAGTAGAGGGACTGAGACACGGGGACTGGAGACGTGGTCCTGCACAAAGAAATCCTCATGCAGGAGCCAACAGGCATGATTCAGACCCACCCTTATTGCCAAGACCACACCACCAGACCACACCACCAAAGGGACGCCAACAGACCACAGCCACCTTGAAGAGGGTCAAGTATAGTCCACACAGTGTACTGCCATTCCACGAGTGTAGGGTATCATGGGGCAACATAAGCAGGCCAGTGACTCAGCCCCTGAGTGGCGCTGGAGCGAGGAAATCCCAGTGGAGAGGGGAGCCTACCAGGCAAGCCAGCCTTGGTCGGATGATATTTGGACATCATTTAACACCTTCAAAAGTGCAGTCTCAGTACTATGATAGGGTCAAAACCCAGATTGGAACTTTTCGTAAGTATTATTAGTCTTTAGGAATGCATTGAGTTGCTGGGAGACCACCTTTTCGCTCCCTTTTGACATTCCAATACACGATTACTGTTAATTGCTAACAACTCAACTTAAATGAGTGTGGCATGCATGTTCACTAAATTGTTTTAGTAGACAGAACACATTTAACACATCTGTGTTAACGTGCATAGTTTTTCTGTTAATGCTTTCTCATTGGGAATTTTGAGGCTGGGTATCTGTACAAGCACTTTGTAACTACTGCACACGAAGAAATGGCTTTACAAAATACATTTGATTGACTGGAGATTGGATGTTGGGAAAACAGTAGAGAAAGAGAAACATGTAGGGTCATAATGTGCTCCATCATGAGTTAGAAGGAGCATAGACACCTCCAGTCAGCCAGGGTAGAAAAATGCAAACAAAAGGAAGAGGACTAGGTCTTCTAAGACAAACCACACACACACACACACAACACTAGAGCGAGACCATAAATTATTTAGCAATCTAAACCATGCCACATTCTGCAGCCACTAAAAAGACACTGCTGCAGTCTGTCAAAGCCCAGAAACAACTCTGTGCAATGAACTTTAGAGAAATAATGAAGCATAATTTATAAGAGCCACTCTTAAATTTAGTTGGGCTAAGTAACCTTCCTCAGATTAAATGTAATACAGACAGCTGGGATTGGGAAGCATGACTCTGAGTACTCTGAGTACTCGCGGCTTAACTACTACCGAAAAGCTTTCATGGTATTTTTGTAAAATTGCCTTGGTTTTCATTATACCTCTAAATGCTGCACCATTACAAATTGAATATTTCCTTTTGGGGAAGAAAAGCTTCTGGAAATGTTACATGCTCATGACAAAGCAGAGGTTAAAACTGTCGTTAAATATAATAAAAAGTGCTGAATTTCAACTAGCTGAGGGCTTTATGCATCCGGTATTCATTATTATTTTATATGTATATATCTAAGTATGATTCTATACCTCTACAGCACAGGTGTCAAACCGGTTCCACGGAGGGCCGAATGTATGCTGGTTTTTGGTCTTTCCTTTCAATTAGAGCCCAATTAAGACGTAGACTGCCAGGTGAGGCGAGATCCTAACCAATTAGTGACATTCAATGGATTTGGGAGTTATGGCATGAGGTTTGTACCTCCTGAACTTGGTGAGTCAGTCAGAAGGGATGGTCATAGATTAGGCTAAATAAAGGTTTAGGTTTCATCAAAGCAAAGGTTTCTGTGCTCAGTCCCAACTCAGGACTTACATTTGATTATCATATCACACACACCCAGTGCATAAAATTAAGGGTTATGGAACACATCACAAGTGGGATTCGTCACAATGCATACAAGCGAAAAGGTTCGCTGACCAGAAATTCTGATGTAACATGACTGACTTGTGATGATTATTCAGCAGATTAATTGTTCTACTAGATAAATTGAGAGGTTTCATCAATGGAGCCAAGATAGCACTCAGATTTGACCAAGATTTCAGATTAAGTTAGCCCTAGGAATTCTCTCGCTACCAGACTATTCAGCCCAAATTCACATTAGATCTGGTGGAAGAATGTTGCAGCCTTTGTAGTAAATAAGTAGCGTAAAGCACCCGAAATGTGTTGTACGATAGCCATTGAATCACTCATAATTCAGCCAGGCTCCTGAGGGACCGAAATGTCATCCTGACTTACATTAAAAGATTTAGCATTTTATTGACACTGAAAGTAGCTGTTAATTTCTGGAGGGAAAAATTATCCATTCTGTAACATGTTAGTTCTCTTCCACAAATTCCGTGTTTACACTGTCCCAGCTAACTGCTCATCGTGAGCATACGCTTTCAGGCAAACAATTAGAGAAACAAGGAGGAAGCAACTAATATATATTTAACTAACCACAATTAAAGCATTTTTGTTTTATGAATTCAATGACCCTGGCTGCTTATATGCACGTTTGAGTTAATTCCTTATCTGCCATCAAAGCACAATTACAGAAAGACCATGTTTTTCAGCAGACATTATGTCAGTGTCCTAATGATTAAATCTTTTAGCACATTTTTAATTATTAATGTTTTCACAATCATTTTTTATCAATGTGGCATTACATTGATAAAAAATCTTGGTGAATGAAGGTATCAATTTACATCAAAATAAATTAAAATTCCTGGATTATTCCAAATTGTTGTCCCCTGTGTATATTACATGCATATTTATTAAGAAAAGAAATTGGTAAAATATGTGCATCAAGCAGACGATTTCATGTTTTAGAAAAAAAAGCTAAGAAGAACCATACACGTGCAGACACACTCATCATCTGTAGCTTTGGAGCAACAATGTAAATACATTTAAAGTCTTCAAACAAGGGACTGGTTGGGAGGGGCAAAATTCCTGTTTGGACTAAGTTTCTGTCTAATTCAGCCAGATAATGAAGAGTTGCAATCCCAAATATGACTGTTCCAGTAGAAAATATTTAAATGTACATTGAAATGTACATTATAAAAAGAAACCAGGAACATAATAAACGAAAAACATTTCTCAGGAGGATAATGGAGGAGCCAATAGACCTCAACAGTCCCACCCATCCTCTGATTCCAAAGTAAATTTCCCATTCATTTCTCCCATACACATCTGGAAAAATCTGTATATAGAGTTTTAGACCATGCCTTAGGCTAACCAGCTACGACATCACTCACACAAGCATACAACATATAATTTAGAGCGAAAAAAGAACAGAAACTAAAAAATAAATAAAAAAAAGTACAAGACTGATCTGAACACAAGGAGTCACTGGAGAGCTGGGCAAATCCCAGTCAGCGCTATGCCAATTGTGCACTGCCTCGAGCAGGGGGCCCGAGGAAAGTCACACAACCCATGTTCGGGCTTGAACCCACGACCATCGCGACGTAGACTGTCCCCCAATGCAGCTACTTAGCCCACTAAGCACATGGACCCCCCCAACAAGGCAGGAGAATTGAAAATCGACAAATCGGGAGGGGAGAAAAATAAGAAAAACTTTTTTTTTAAAGAAAATAAGTTTACAATTTAATGGTAATTATTAGAAAATACCCCAAAAATGTTTTAAACACTCAATTTTTAGCCATGGTTTTGGGTAATGAGTCAAATAATTTGACTGGTATTGTATCGAAGTTCAAAATTTTATTAAAAATGCTCTCTTATTTAAAGCTGCACTATGTAACTTCCCATTAACTTGTCCTGTCCGCCCGAAATTTAATTACTGCTAGAGTTTAAAAAAATGTTATATACATGTTTTATTGAACACAGGAATAATACAGGGACAATATAACCAATTTACGAAAATACACATTATTTTGTCCATAATATGCATTTGTTGCTATTTAGATATTGTGAAATGTTGATTTTGCTATTCTACAATTGTCTATATTTTGTATTCTTTAAGTTTGTTTTCCATCCCTGGATCCAATATGTTAGCTCTTAATGTTCACTACTTCTAAAAAACATTGTTTAACCTGCAACTGTAACTTTTTTAAACAAAAAAAAAACATCAGTAGAAAGTACAGACCTTGCCATGAACAAAACATACATCCTATCCAGGTAAAGCAATAGTTAAAAGCCTTGCTAGTAGTCTGCTATGCTAGCAATAGGGATGTTGCACAAAACAGCCGTATGAATGCAACATGTAGACCTTTTGGCAGATGGATGCAGAAAGGTCTTCCCAGGTTGATTTGTGCCTGTCAATGACAAAGCACTGATGGTTGGACAGTTGCTGTTTTTTGGTGACGGCTCAAATACCAGTGGCTTGCCAAAGCTCAGCTCCTCCATGGCCTGGACATCTTTAGACCAGAACATAGTAGAAAAAGGGATATTTGTCCATTTCTTTTTAATACATGTTTTATAACATATTTTTTAACCTTAATTCCCTTTTACTGCATTGTCTGGAGCCAGGTCATTACATTTACTGTACACCCAAACTACATCTGTATCTTCTGTGCATGTGAACAACTAAAAACAAACTAACCAAACTCCTATACTGGCCAGAGAGTAAAGAAGAGGGCCAAGAACTCTACACTCACTACCCACTTCATTATGTACACCTTGCTTGTACCAAAATTCTCTGGTCTGAAGAAACAAAGACTGAACTCTATGGCCTGAATGGCAAATGTCATGTCTAGAGGAAACCAGGCATGGCTCATCACCTGGCCAATCCCTACAGTAAAGCATGGTGGTGGCAGCATCATGCTGTAGGCATGTTTTTCAGTGGGAGGAACTGGAAGACTAGTCAGGATTGAGGAAAAGATTAATGCAGCAATGTACAGGGACATCCTTGCTGAAAACCTGCTCCAGAGCGCTCTGGACCTCAGACTGGGGCGAAGGTTGATCTTCCAACAGGAAAACGACTCTATAAGCACACAGCCAAGATAACAAAGGAGTGGCTACAGGACAAATCTGTGAATGTCCATGAGTTGCCTAGCCACAGCCAAGACTTGAACCCGATTGAACATCTCTGGAGAGATCTAAAAATGGGTGTGCACCGACGCTCCCCAGTGCACGAACGCTCCCCATCCAACCTGATGGAGCTTGAGAGGTCCTGCAAAGAAGGATCAGAGAAACTGCCCAAAAATAGGAGTGCCAAGCTTGTAGCATCCTACACAAAAACACTTGAGGCTGTAATTGCTGTCCAACGTGCTTCAACAAAGTATTGGGCAGAGGCTGTGAATACTTGTGTTTATTTCTTTTAATACATTTTCAATAAATTTGCTAAGATTTTAAACACACTTCTTTCACATTGTCATTATGTGGTTTTGTTTGTAGAATTAAGGAAAATAATGAATTTAATCAATTTCGGAATAAGGGTGTAACATAACAAAATGTAGAAAAAGTGAAGCGCTGTGAATACTTTCCGGATGCACTATATAGGGCAACGTGAAGAGTAACTTTATGCACGGATGAAAGCTGCACATTGAGTAAAACAGACTTAGCTCAACATCCGCTCTACTTTTCGGTTAGTACGTCACTCTTATAAAGATGGAGAAACATCTCTGCAGGTGTTGGCAAAAACAATCTATTATGTGCAAGTAAAAATCACTCTAATAATAGCTGCAACAGTAACCTGCACGGTACCGTTTAATCAGAATGTTGTCTGTGCTGTTACGGCAACCAGCTGTGTGTATGTTATTGTACTGGTGGTTAGGTAGCACTGGATTGTCTGAGGCTACTGTAGCTTGGGGGAAGCTTCCCCGTTTAGTTATGTATAATACTACCTATTTACTTTTTTAAAAATATGCGCAAAACGTTTTATAAATACTTGACATTGCGCGATATTGTGACATGACCAGCTTAGTTTTGTAACCGAATCCCATGTTGCCCATATCTGTTCAACCCCTCCCCCTCTTCTGCGTTTTGAATACAAGTCTCCCGTTCGGACGAATCAAGACCCCTTTTTCCCCACTCGTTTCGTAGGTTCCGCAGTACACCACTCACCCGATATTAGGTTTATCCGAGAGGTGGATCTATAGTGGTGCTGATCCAATGGTTGTCAGTCAGACTGGTCCTCGGTTAGCGAAGGATTGGAGCGGATTCTGATGGCTCTCATATCCAAATTCTCCTCTTGCGTAGCCTATACTCCCCGTTGACGGTCCCATACGAATGCCCGTCGTCGTTGCTACCAGTCCAGAGGTCTCCCCCTTTCGTTAGATGCAACGTAATTCACAGGATGTAAGAAGCACCCGGATTGCCTTAAAGAAATAGAACATCTAGACATGTAAACATACAGAACATTTGTACTGATTAGAAACATGTAGCAACGGATTTACTGAAAATGTTGAATTGTCCTCTCTTCATAAAAATATGCCGGATTATATTCATATGAAGGGTAAGAAAAGGTATTATAATAATAGGACACAAGCAGCAGAGCTGGGATGATAGTCCATGAAATAAAGTACCACTATTCCTTGATGGCTTTGTATGTCGACTTAGAATTAAAACTGTTGAAAAATGCCATACTTGTTTTTACAAGCAAAGGTTTCTTACAGACTGTGCAGTAAAGAGGATTGGTTAAGACTGCAGCGCAGATAAACCCAGGCTTACCAGAGTAATGTGACGCCGTGCACACAGCAGTCAAATATGTAAGGCGTTACCTCGGGATTAGGGGCCAAAGTGTAAAGGGACACACATTAATGATCACAAGACAAGTAGAAGCCAATACTTTCATCTTTATTATTAATCTTGTTCTCTTTTTGTTTAAATAAATTCTCCTTTGTAAAATCTCAAAACGAAACACTGAACAGGAGTGTTAAAGCCTGTCTTAATTTAAAACGATACACAACAAAACATAAAAATGTACGGTAAGTCTTTTCCGTGTCTTGTAAACAACCCCCCCCCCCCCCCCCACCAACTCCACACAGTTTGATAAGATTTGGCATGTCCTTTTCTCAATGCGTATGCCTTCAGCTCTTTGTGTCATTAAAATTCTCTATTTATTATTGCAGGTCGGACGATAAAAAATACAAAGTCTGCTAAAAAACAACGTAAAATGAGAAGAAAATAACCAAAGCTTTAGTGCCAATGTTCTTTAACACACAGTCAGCAGTTTACCGAATGCATTTGAAACATCTTTTTATACCTTCTGTAAGCAGCCTCACGCAACAATGACAGGCAGTAACATGCGCATACATTATCCTCACATTCACGCACGGCGCACGTACACACGGTTTTATTCACTTGGTATCATTCTCACTCATACACACCTTCACATACTGTGAAGTATCCCACTAAAGGAAGAATGCAACTTTGCCTCATACTGCCAGAGTTTCAACAATTATCATAGTAACAGTAACAAACGTGATTGAGAAGAAAAACAACAGTAGGAGGTCAGCATTTGAAAGAAACAATGACATTTCAGTATTACACTGTTCAAAATAAAACAACCATACCAACATAATAATGAACAAACACAGTAAGATACAGTTCTGTTGTCAATCAGAGCAGTGTTTGCATGTGTTTTGAGTCAGTCTCCTTAAGGAACGAATGGAAACTGCAGGTTGTCCCACATCATAGATTTCCTATGTGATGCGAGTAATGCTGTTACAGTGCCCATCTGCCCAAAGGCTCATCTGTATTTGGTGTGTGCATAAGTCTGTCGTCAGGTCACCTACTGAGCACAATGCAATCCAGCTAGTCTTAGACTGACAGACTTTCATTTTTTAGGTTCAAGTCTAGCAGTTGAAATCTTCATCTGTGGAAAAAAGGCCTTAAACACATCTAACAGTCCCTGCATTGGTTTATATAATAGCTTACGTCTGGCCATGAGAATGTGTGTAAGCATGTCTCACATTTCTGCTTGTGTGTTTACATGTGGTTATATGTATGCATGTTATTAGTACACTACGTAGCTCTTTCCCAGTGTATGTTGTGTCAGTGTGACTAAATACACTTGTGAGGGCGTCAGATAGAGTCGCCGCCCCCTCCCAGCAGGTCTCCAGGCAACAGGCCAGCCGGGCTGCTCATTTGGAGCCTGTCGTCCATTTGGGGCACACCCCACAGGCTGCTGCTAGGGTAGGCTGGAGTCACCCCACCCCAGAGACCAGACCTCCCTGCCTCCACAGCTGCCCCTAAACCTCCTCGTGCTGCATCACCAGACCCGTTGGTGCTCCACTGAGCAAAAATACCAAGCCCTGGTCCTTGGGCTGAAGAGGCCTCCGGCGAGCTGCCTGTGCCATCCAGATTTTGCCAGCCAGAGCCGGGAGGCCCGACACCCCCTAACACCCCACTGTTTCCATTCCCACCCGCAGTTGTCCCTGCCCCTCCTGCTGCTCGTTCACTTCTTGGGGAGCTCCCTCCGCTGCTGCCCACCGCCGCGCCTGTTCCCGAGGGACCCTGCCCCCCTCCCACTCCGGGGGTCGTCCCCTCCATCGCTCCAGCCTGGGAATGTGCAAAGTAGCGAGCCACTTCTTCCTCGCTCACAAATTCAGCCAGGATTGTAGTGTTGCCCAAAACGCACCTGGCAAAAAATTACATCAATAAAAGAAAAAAGTTGGGTCAGTATAATATTTAACTTGAACTGGATAATAATCATAATTAGAAAGCTGTGTGTTTACAGTTAAAATAAATCTCAGTAAGTTTTTATCAATGCAAACCAATCGAGCAATGGCTGCTTTTTCAAACATGGTGATAAAATGATGGTAACTGCAAATTGTTTTGCTTACAGGCTGGCAATAAGCATGAGACTATGCACTAGCGTGGTTTGTGTGTTTTTACTTCTTTTGCACTGCTCATCCAACACAGAAGCCTTTAGTCAGCTCATGTACGGGAGGATTACGCTCACCAACTATTTTTCTGTGACTGATTTTACAGGCACCCTATCTGCACAAGGAGTCGCTGGAGAGCGACGTGGCAAGGTAGACAATCCGACTTATCTATCCCAAATCCTGGGCAGCGCTATGCCAATATACGCTACTTGTGGTTTGTGTTTTAAAGGCTTTGCTTACATGTGCAATGCACCCTGGGCCTTTGCTGCTTCTTGTCTTGTACTGTAGCGAATCAGAGCACTGCCTTGTGTCAGCCCAAGGTGGAAGGTCAGCAGCGGACCATGCTGCATACAAATAGTCCGTAGCGTAGAGCCATCTATCTGTAAGGGAACAGAACAGTTAGTCCCTGTCCGGCCGTCCCCCAGTCCCTGTCCGGCCGTCCCCCAGTCCCTGTCCGGCCGTCCCCCAGTCCCTGTCCGGCCGTCCCAATCTGCAGCTCTGTGTCCCTTCATCTATCCGCCCTGTCCATCTGCCCGTCTGCGTTCTCGGCGTGTCTGCCTGCCCGTGTCTGCCTGCATCTGTGTTATCTGTCTGTACTTGAATGTCTCTCTGCCTGCTTCTATGCCCGCCTCTGCCTGCCTGGGGGGTGAGGTTGGGTGAGGTAGTGTACCTGGGGGGTGAGGTTGGGTGAGGTTGTGTACCTGGGGGGTGAGGTTGCTGAGCAGCAGCCAGCAGCTTCCTCTGCAGGCAGTGCCATCACTCCACGCTGAGCCTACAGAAAGAAAATCAACCATTAAAAATGGGCAGAAAACAGTTAATTAACTACATGGTTGTCACACAGATCTATTTTTACCTGGGCCAAATCTTGAATCCTGACTGGGCCCGCCTCCTCCCCAGCCCCTGGCCAACCGCTGGCCTCCACTTCCCCAAGGGGATGATGAAGCCTGTTTCTGACTGGTCAGTCCAGGAGGGGGGCGTGGCAGCTGGGAGCTGCTGCGATTGGTCTTCCACGGCTTGTTATGTCCAATAGGTTCTGGGGGCCAGTACTTTGCTGTAGAAGTTAGGAAAGTACAGCTTTGAACATACCATAGGGAAATTGTCTCACATTTGAAAATATACTCCATCCCAGAGCTTTTGCTAACAGTATGTAGACCCTAAAACTGCTCATACGAAAGAGAGAGAGCATCAACCTGAGCTGTGTGCATTGCTGAGTGAGTTCTCTGAGGCACTGTAGGGCCAGGCACCTGGTGAAGGCAGCGAGGTGTTGAGGGGGGGAGTGGGCCCTGTAAAAACACAGATTATGAATGAGGACACCTCATAACCTGCAGTACAACGTATGGTCAGTGCTTCATTTCTAAATACAGAGGTGCCGGAACACAAAGGTGCACGCGAGAGAGAGAAGGATCCAGCAGGCTCAGAATGAATGAAAACAGCAGTGCAACAGAACGATTAAACATACCGGTATGCTAGCACCGATGTTAGCTTTAGCTCTGCATGTTTTTGGTCTGGCCTGAATTTTTGTGGGTTTGACATGCATAGCATGGATTCTGTCAAAATATGCACAGCAAAAACCAGCACTTCATTTCAAATTTTCCAGCACCATTTCCTTGTTTGACAGCTCAGAAATTAATTACCACTGATTGTTTTAGTTACCCTGGTCAACTAGTATTCTGCCGGCAGCAAGTCATGACGTCATAGGGTTGGTATAATAAAACATTCAAAATAAAAGTCCAAAGGTCAAGACATATTAAAGTGTTCAATTCCTTAATTAGGACAGTGACCTCTAAACAAAGATGATGTTTTAACCATGTAAGAGTGAGTAATGAGCACACGGTGAGCATCAGGTTTGGCAAAGTGACACAAATGAGGAAGTGCCTTAAACCTGCATTCTATCTGAATTCCAGCTGGGGGAGATACGTCTGGTTGCAAAAGAGCTTGGTTTCTGTAATGGCCAATGAGAATGAGAGACAGTTCTCACTTGATTTATTACCTCGGTAAAAATGTTCATAATGAGTATATGGTCTCAACCGCTAGATTTAAGCCTTCTGCAATACATAATGATGATCATGTTTTTAATTAAGGTCTTGTTGATTTTAAAATCGGCGATAAAGCAAAGGGGCGTTTAGGGCATGGCTATGGCGTTCGGTTGTACGACAAGACACTAAAAGGAGTTGGCAGTTCAGTTTTTCCGGTAAGTATCGTTACATTTAGTTTTATTACTGTTTTTTGGTAGCATCCCAATTAATATCAGTTAGCTAGCTAAATTACTACTCCCTCTCATCTAAAATAGTCACATCTACAACCAAGATGTCTACGCCGGAACGGCAAATTCGATGACCCAATCAGAGCTCCACAAACCAATGGGTGATGTCACATATGTTACGTCCAGTGATATGTACGGTCTATGGTAATTAGAGAAAGCTTTTAAAAAAGGTTATGAACCATTTCTAAAAATTCAACATTTTTACTATTGATAGGAATGTGATTGGGTAAGATTAATGTTTTTTTCTAATCAATCTTCTACTGACAATATTTCTCCCAAATTCTCCCCCCCAAAAATATTGTAATTCAGAGCATTTATTTGCACAATACTAATGTGTTAATATTAGTGGAATATTTAATGGAATAATAATAATTGTCTTTTATGCATCTTGGCATGCTCTCCAGCTGTCTTTCACATTGATATTCAGTGACATTATGCCACTACTGACACAAAAATTCAAGCAGCTCAGCTTTGTTTGATGGCTTGTGATCATTCATCTTTGTGATCGCATTCCAGAGGATTTTAATGGGGTTGATTTAAGAAACAAATCACAGTGGTATCAATCGTTTCCCCCAGAGCTGTGCACTGAAAAGTGCTCAGTAATAAAAAACTATTCTAACTGCTGTGAAAAACATTAATTAGGGTGTTTTACCCCAAAATTTTGAATTTCCTCTGGGACTAGATGTGGGATACCCAGCCGCACAATTTAATTTCAGCACAATTGAACTATGTGCTCCATGAAACAGTGGGTCCATGAATTTGTGCTGCTGACTATCCCACATGTAGTCCCAGATAAAGAGAGACCATTTTCTGATAAACCATCCAACTGAAAGTTCTTTCTAATTCCATGTCTCACAGTTAGAATAGTTTTTTGCTATGAGACAATATATCTAATAAAATTGTGTCTACAGCCTCTTTTACAATTGTTATTAAAAACATTTCTTGCTATCAAAAATAATTAGTATTTCCTTGAACCTAAACCAAATTGGCCAATGCCACCAAAATAAAAAAACAATATATATATAGAATTGTGCGCCATACTGATTTTTTTCAACATGGCAGTCAACAATGAACACTTACTGTACTATAAAATGAGAGTTTTGCCTAGCTGAATGCTTTTGTGTATCACACTGAGCCTTTTAGATACAGAACTCAACAGCAGGTGGAAATTTACTGGGAAAGGTCAATACTGCCGTAAACAGCAAAAGGAGAAGCACATTTGTATGTATACATTGATTTTTGTAGCAATGTGTTACATGTAAACATAGAATTACTTTGCATGTCCCTTTATTACAATCTGAAAATTAAATGGATCATTTTAAATGCGAAGGCTCACACGATGACAGGATGTTTACAAGTTGTGAAGAGTATGACAATTTCACAGAGAATCAACACATTTGTTTTGAACAGCAAGTCATGTGCATGTAGTTATTGTGCAAATTGTAGACAGTTTTACTTACTGTTTTGCGCATGCGCCCAACTATGTGCAATTTGCTTAAATAAGGAATTCAACTGTTGTGTGAACAACAAACAAATTGTGCAGTACGTTTTAGAAGAAAAAAAAATCTACGGGTAATTCGAGAATTGAGCCAAAGAAAATAAGAAAGAGTAAATGCATTGAAAACAATCTACGTGTGCAGCCAGGATTTCCTGCTGCTGCAAGAACGCTAATGCCTACTCACTTTGCCGACACCGGGGAATCTAGACAATCGGTCTAGAAAACGTGTTGCTGCACATAGGATATTTAAGCGCTTTTACCGTACATGACAGCTTATATTGGTGGGCAAAATAACTTGTGTGGAAGGATAGGTAACGTGATTTAACATTGCTTTAATTACAATGTTTACAGCGCGATGGGAAACAGGGATTCAAAAACACAAATCATACACAAAAGGTAACAAACTGCATCAATTCTGAGACGTGCTGAGTTCCGACAGGATCTGGCTCAAATTAAGCACTGCATATGTTATAGCAGAAGGTCTCATTCAATACATCTCCAAATGAAGTGGCTTGTACCTGTGTTGTCTCGCAGTAACTGGTGGTCAGAGTCGCTGAGGCTGGAGGGTCCAGGGGAAGCCAGCACACTGCCAGGGGTCACATACGGATCAGACTCGGGGTCGGCGCTCTGAGCTCCTTTCCACAGCACTCCTGGCTGGAACTCTGCCACCACAGGACAACAGGGAATCCAATGAGCTTTGCGAAAAACGTGTTGCTACTGCAATATGTTAGTATTACCCAGGGGTGGGTGGTAACGAGTTACAAGTGTAACAAATTTGTATAAATTACTATTATTATTATTTTGGTTTGTGATTTGATTTTAGGTTTGTGATTGTCTTTATGTCTGCATAGAAGGCCTGCGCGTACAGACGTATCCATTCATGTGAATGTTAGTGGCCTGCGCGTACAGACGTATCCATTCATGTGAATGTTAGTGCTGAGCAGGTTGCAAATTAACACCCGCCAAATGCCGGTTCTTTTTTACATTGGTGGGTAAATTTTTTCCAATCTACTAGCCACTCTGGCGGGTGAATTGTACAACATATGACATGTTTTTTAGTTTTTTTCATTGGGCTACTTTAAATATTACTTTAGATAAAAACGTTTGACAAAAATGCAGAAGCTTAGAGAAAGACGCTCTGTCGAGGTGCATATTTGATTGGTTTTCGCGGAGCTAGTCTTGTGAGAACTCCAGCCTTGAGCCGCGGTGCCATAAAAAGTGCGGTACAGAAGAAAAACAAATTTATTTAGTTCCCAGTATTAAGTCAGAGTAGGCTAGATTAGGTCAATATAGAAAATATCAAAGACAAAACGTGTATAATTACAGATATGGGGACATTGATGTGATTATGATACGATTTTATGTCATTGAAAAAAGAAAAACACACACATACAGCGCAGAATTTTAAACGCTCATTGGATGATCAGCTGTCACACAAATCACTCGTTTTGTCTGCGATAATGATTGGATTCTGATAAACGCCGCTCTTGTTTTACCAGAGACATTTACACATGTCCAACTTCTCAAGTGTAACTTAGTTTATTAACAACGGATTCTAATTAAAGTATCTTACATTGCCAAAATATGGTTTCATATTATATTTAATGTTGTATTATGTTTGGTTTCATTATTGAAGAAGCACTTGTAGCTTTGATGTGTGATTATTGGGGGTCAGATGGCTCAGTGGTTAGGGAGTCGGACTAGTAGTCAGAAGGTTGCTGGTTAGATTCCCTCCTATGCAAAATGTTGTTGTCTTTGGGCACTTCACCCTAAGTTGCTCCAGGAAGAATGCCCCTATGGTTAATGTACTGTAAATCAGTCTGGATAAGAGTGTCAATGACTAAAATGTAAATCATTTAACCAATGATTCAATTATTTTATTAGTAATCCCAGATGTTTTCCAAACAGATTATTAGAAAATGAATTTACAAATGTGTAAATATTGTGGCGTAGGTCAGGTGTTACAACAGTAAAGTTTTACACCTCTCAAAGTTGAAACTGCCTACTGTTGCATGAGTGATTTAAAAGTAGCTGACTAAAATATGGTATTAGGACATACATTTAGTAAACAGATTAGCACAATTTGTCAATCATGTGAACATTTTTTATCTCAGATTTTTCTTCACTAAATGTCCCTTCAGTTATTGACCTATATTAATAACACATATTCATAGTGAATTTAATGTATTAAAGCAATATAGAATATGCTAGTGCGTTTTCATTATGTATTTGAAAAAGTGACTGGTAAAATTTCGGCATCAAAAAAGTTAATTTCCCACCCTGGTGCTGAGCCAATCACAGGACTCAGGCAAGGGTAAAAACATGACATGCATCTGTTTCTTCTGCCGGTCTCAACTCAAGCTACCTGTATGATTTATGGAGATACAGCTCCCTCACGAAACTGCTTGCCAAGTACATGTTCAAAAATGTTACAGTATGTGTTCAGGGGTTACACAAGAACATGGCTTAACAACACTGTCATAGTTGGCTAGCTTTTCTGCTGACACATCCTAACAACTAACATTAACATTGTACAGTAATGTAGCACTTAATTCAGCTAACTCCACATCTTTTACTAAACTAACGGTAGAGACATCTTGCTCATTAAAAAGACACAGATGGCTATATTTGTAATTGAAATGTTAAATGCATAATCCTATATTTAGTACTTGCACGATTGATGTGACAGCACTTAGTTATGTACAGCAGTGTTTCAGGTTAGTAGAGGCCAGAGCCCTAGCAGGTAGAGGCCAGAGCCCTAGCCGGTAGAGGCCAGAGCCCTAGCCGGTAGAGGCCAGAGCCCTAGCCGGTAGAGGCCAGAGCCCTAGCCGGTAGAGGCCAGAGCCCTAGCCGGTAGAGGCCAGAGCCCTAGCCGGTAGAGGCCAGAGCCCTAGCCGGTAGAGGCCAGAGCCCTAGCCGGTAGAGGCCAGAGCCCTAGCCGGTAGAGGCCAGAGC
>JACXGM010007047.1:21006-31541 GCA_016801145.1 Umbra pygmaea | reverse complement strand
CTTACATGTCTCCCTGTAAGTTACCTCAGTTACTTACATGTCCCCTGTAAGTTACCTCAGTTGCTTACATGTCTCCCTGTAAGTTACCTCAGTTACTTACATATCTCCCTGTAAGTTACCTCAGTTACTTACATGTCTCCCTGTAAGTTACCTCAGTTACTTACATATCTCCCTGTAAGTTACCTCAGTTACTTACATGTCCCCTGTAAGTTACCTCAGTTACTTACATGTCTCCCTGTAAGTTACCTCAGTTGCTTACATGTCTCCCTGTAAGTTACCTCAGTTACTTACATGTCTCCCTGTAAGTTACCTCAGTTGCTTACATGTCTCCCTGTAAGTTACCTCAGTTACTTACATGTCCCCTGTAAGTTACCTCAGTTGCTTACATGTCTCCCTGTAAGTTACCTCAGTTGCTTACATGTCTCCCTGTAAGTTACCTCAGTTACTTACATGTCTCCCTGTAAGTTACCTCAGTTGCTTACATGTCTCCCTGTAAGTTACCTCAGTTACTTACATGTCTCTGCCTTTACAAGCCATAAACTCATTTCATTCCACCCACAGCATTCGAATCCTTCCCACCCATAGCAAGTTAAATTGTGATTGGTCGATTTTACTGTCCTTCCATAATACTGCTGAAAGACTGTTGGATGGCAGAGGGCGTCTTTTCAGATTCTGAAGACCTAGCCAATAGCACTGCTACACTTCACTCAGAAGACAGGTCCAATGAGAAATGCGTTAATTTCAACTCATGTATTCTCAAACCACTATAGCAGACATGGAGATGACTCTCTATCCCAGTTAACATGGCTGTCTTAACAAGGGCCTCCCTGATGCAGGTAAAGGTGAATGAGCTTCCAGGTGAGGGGCCACTTCTGAGATAGGATCAGGAAGAGCCGAAACACAACCGGTTAACTGTGAAGGATAATCAGGAAAGATGTAGCTGGTATCAAGGAGGCCCTACTGAATGAGAAGTCCTGAAAGAATCAAGCCTTCCCAGAATCCACACATTTCGGCCCCAGAGCAGTGTGCTACGACCTTCTGGGAAGAGGAAGCAATGATTGGCCAACTGCGGTCCGGACATTATCTGCACCGCAAACAGCTGTCACCAACGGTAAAGATTTTCTCCTGTGAGACCTAGATTGAAGGTTTCTTTTAGAGGATTTTGTTCCCCGGTACCTATAACTGGTGCCCAACCACAGCCAGTGCCCTTGAAGTGATTTTTGTTGAAAAGCTATTTGAAGCCAAGGACATTTGGTCCATGCAGGGGCTAATGAAAGAGGCACTGAGGGGTGGTGTTGCCTCTCCGGCAGAGTGAGCTGCAATCATAGAAATGGAGTGGATAGAAAGGACATTCCAATTCAAATCAATGTAGCAGAATTGTCAGAGTGGCAGTCATTTTTATGTGTACCATTCCATTGCAAAGCTCTAGCGGCCTACTTCAGCATTAAACCGATTTGCATGTTGTCACCGTGACAACTAACAACAATCGCCATTTGGTTGTGTACTAATCAAATGACCACGCCAAACAGTTCAATGGCCTTTCTATCCATTCTATTTCTACGGCTGCAATGCTGACAGTTTCTATACAAGATTCCACCACTCGTTCACCCCCAGATGATGTACCATCTTGCTTGCTTTGAAAAATTTGAAATCAAGCATTGAAATGCATAGGTATGATACCTTTTAAAAGAAATCAAGTTTCTGGAGATGTGAAATGAGTGTAGGAATATATAACACTGTCCCTGTACAGGCACACCTATATCCAGGTGGTTAATGATCACAATCACCCATTCACAACAAAACAAACCAACACCACATTACAGTACCAGACCAATGCAAATGCTGGCACCACCGTATAATTCCATTTCCATCCAAAAGGCGCAAACAACCCTGACTGTATTATGCCGCCATCCCGATCTCTGTCACACAGAATTAACAACAAGCAGTTAGGAATAACAGTCCAACCAGAAAGCCATGTAGGAGTGGCAGTCAGACATAAACACACTTCTGCAGCTGAGCGATGGTGGTCTTCTTATTATAATTCACAAACATAGTAATAATAATAACAAGTGAGTTCTGTACGCCGTAGTGGGCTAAGGTAGTCAGGGTTCGATCCTGTTCGAGGCTTTCGTATTGAATGAGCATAATGATAAGAATCAGATAGCTCAGCAACAAGGAAGTTGCAAATATTTAAAACATTTCAAAGTAAATGCATCTTTATTGTTGTTTAATTATGTACTTTTATCGAAGATACTAAAATTGTTTTTCCTAAGAATGTTGATGTTAAACCTTTTCCTAATTAAGTTCATGTAATTTGTTGCCTCTTCACTTTCACAAACGTAACCAAATTTAGTTTTAAAAAATGTTCACTGTAGGATCTAGCCATAACATTTTCCATAGAAATCAGGCCCGATTCAGGAAATACGTTTTTTGTTCTGTAATTTAATGTTGATTTGGTAAGATACAATAAGTGGAGGAGGTTATGTAATATACAGTACATTCAGAGTGATTCAACCTAAAAAATGGTATATTAAATGTCAGTTGTAGGTTTATTAACACATCGACCATAGGTCTATTAAATGTCTACTGTAAATCTATTAAATGTTTATCCAAGTCTTTATCAGAAACGTAAAATGATTGAAATGCTAATTAGAGTTGTCATCAGGCCTGAAATCTGAGCCCGGTCCGACCCAAGCCATCTCAAATGAGGCCCGAGCCCAAGCTCGGTCCGATGTCACAGAAATGAATTAAGCCCACCTTTAAAGCAGAGCAAGCGATTTTAGATTGTTTCTATTATCCGGCATTGAATCATGTGACCGTATTCCCTAATGAAACTAAAATAGTTCAGTATTGAAACAAAATGAAAGACATAACGAACTATAACCAAATACAATCATTATTATACCGTTTACAACATAATGTCTTAGGACTGGGTTCATAGTCAAACTACTCTAGACTATAACAAGGACAACTAACCAATTAGAGTATTTATTTTTGCCATGAAACACTGTTGATTGTTTAACTAAAAAAATTTGTAGGACGAATAATAATTTGCTTCAATCAACTAAAATGGTTGCAAAGGCTTGTAGTTATTTTAAGACAAGCTGTCCCATATAGGGCTGGGATAAACAATTATTTTTTAAATGATTAATCTAGCTATTATTTTTACGATGCATCGATTAATCTAACGATTCGTCTTTTCAGTCCGATTCGATTTCGATTTGATTATCGATTATCTCCCTATTAATTGACTAATGATAGCAATTTATACATGTAATATAATAAACCAACAACAAAGAAACACAATAAACAATTTTTCTATTTATCCACCTCAGCCCATAGGCTATGCCCTTTGATTAAATATCAACAAGTAGGCTAATTAAATCCTATGTGTGTAATATAAACGTCACTTGCGCCGTCAAGGCATGAGAGTGAACACACAGTTACATGCTAGGACTATAATGGGCGCCAATATTCCGTTTTTAAACCGGAATAGTCCTGGCATGTAACTGTGCTCACTGTCCCATCGACGACAATCAATGAAGACATAACGTTACAACCGTTAATGGACTTAGGTTGCATAAGCGTGTAAGTTCACACCTTGAATACATTACATGTAGTAATTAATTACACTGTAGCCTAAAACTTTAGGTGACGACAACCTATTATAGCCTACTCCATCATAAAGTGGGGAGTTGAAAAAAAACTTACGGTGCTCTGTCATCTGCAGTTGCTCCCGGGTGGCGCCTCTTCTGGGGCCGGTTGCACAAACTGGACGTAAAAAAGTCTTAAATCCTAGGTCGGGCGTAGCTACGTCCGAGGTTGTGAGTTGAATTTACACCTGTTGCACCAAATAAAAATAAGACTAGTCGTAGCTAAGTCCAGTGTAAGTAATGCGCGTCCGTGAGATCAGAATATTCTTAGTGATATAGTTGCTAGGCAGTGGTAATTCCTTAATTAATCCAACTAGATAAAATGGACAAAGAAAGTTTTAAACGTTACAACGTTGCCCCCTGGCAACCGTTTCGCTCCATAACCCACAGATTGTAAAAGAAAAGAGGAGGTACCATTGAAATACTTGCATGTTTTTGGTTTGTATGGTTAAAAATATATTATTTTCATGTAATTGATCCCTAAATTCGATGTGCATGCGAGAGCAATAAAAATAATAAATCCCGTTTACGAATACAAAGCCAAAGAATGTGTGCGTGTGCTGTGCACTACGGCATGAAAAATGGACTTTAGATAGGACGATGCAAATTGCTTAGTCTAACTTGAGAAAGATAACAGAAAATATATTCACCATTTAGCATGAGGAATGGCAGTGAAGTGTCAGTCTTAACAAGCATTAATATTCAATACTGTTGTGATGGAAAACATATTGTTTTACGTATTGAGATAGATCGAACAGCTGAAAGTGACTGATCAAGATAACAGTAATGTTACTTCAGTTTTGACAAAAAACACGTTGGCTATTTCCAGGCATTTAATTGACAGTTAAAGCTGAAAGACATATCTATATATCTTACCCGTATTTACCCTTAAAAGTAGGTTACCTTTGACTTTTACTAATCTGAAACGCTTGTTTAAACCTGATAATTGCCTACTCAATCAGCTGTTAATTCATAGCTAGTTATTAGTACGATTTGTGGTCGCTGCAAACATAAATAATGTGCCCTGCATTTTCGATTGTACAAAACGGTCTTTCTCCAAAGAAATTACAGCTAAATCTTAATGCAATCAGAGTCAGAAAAACAGGACATTTTATATAATTTATATAAATCGCCACCCTGCGCTTGCTAGGCTGAGAATCTACGACGTAAAGGGCATTTTAGGTCGGACGTACAGTTACGACCTATACACGTCCAGCTGGTGCAACCGGCCAGGGCTGCTGACAGGAATCTGTGGGCCCGGGACAAACTCCACATTTTGGGCCCCCTGCTAAAGAAAAGTACTGTGCAAAAACAAAATTTGGGGCCCCTCTCAGGACTGGGCCCGGGACAACATACCCGGTTGTCCCCCCCTGTCAGCTGCCCTGCAACCGGCCCCTGGTAGATAAAGTCTGACGTAAAGGGCATTTTTAGGTCGGACGTACAGTTACGACCTGTATACGTCCAGCTGGTGCAACCGGCAGGTGCTGGTGCATTGCCGTGATGCTAGAATGGAAAGCCATCTCCATTTTGCAAAGACAACATATAACAGAATTGTTTCCTTCTAAATTAAAGAATTCCCATACTTTAGAGGAATGAGTGTGTGCCGCCTTGCACTTCTGAAAGTCAAAGGAGCCACTTGTGTTGCTATTACTTTCCGGCGCCACTATCTTTGTTTTGGGTCTGACGAATCGACGCGCATATTTTGCATCGACATATTTTTTGCGTTGACGTCATCGATGACGTTGACGCGTTGTCCCAGCCCTAGCCCCATATGTTGTATTAAGTGCTTACAAGCAGTGTAGAAGACATATGAATGACACTGCAGTGAAAATGCGACTTGCCTTTTTTGCGGCATGTACTGCATTTTGAATTCTCATTTTAAAGAGTCACCTATGGTTTTACAGATTAAATTAAATGTAGTTAGCTAGATGCATTTGTACAAATATAACATCTACCTATGATTTAAATACAACAATATGCATATATCAGACCATACATCACATAATTTGTGAGATTCCCTCCCTTAAAGTAGAAAAATAACATATGAATGACGATGCAGAAAAGATGCGACTTGCCTTCATATTTAAAAAATTTGCGGCATGTACTGCATTTTAAATGATCATTTTAAAGAGTCACCTATGTTTTACAGATACAATTAAATGCTTTCCAAACGTCAGACTTCCCTATTTCCATCCTGCGCAACCATACACCTTTTATGAGCGCAGTCTTTAGCCTACGCCTGCCCCTCCACATCCATTTCGTCGACTCCCATATGATGCCACCACACCTGGAGTTTTGGAGTTCTGTCTACAATGTGTCAAGTTACAATAATAATGGAATTTTGTAAGGTAACAAAGCCTAATGTTTCTGTGAGTGAACTAAAAATGGAGAAAACCTCAGTTCGAAATATTATTGTTTTACTTATATTTAAATATATATTTTAAAAAACTCATGTCACATTCCTGAAGCGTGGCCCAAACGAATTACTAGATTTTAAGGCCAAAATGAATTACTAGATTTTAAGGAATTACATTTCGAATGCCAATCGGCGTTATAGTTCAAAATGTGTTTTAGGAAGTATGGATTGTGTGTCTGAGTTTTCCATAGCAAGCTAGACTAGCTATTTAACATGTAGACTATTGTTAGCCTCATGCATGCCTATCAGGGAGTTAGCTGGATGCATTTGTACAAAATATAACATCTACCTATGATTGAAATACAACAATATGCATATATCAGACCATACATCACACAATTTGTGAGCTTCCCTCCCTGATGCTAAGTAGAAACATAAACTCTGTCATAGAGTTGAAAAACACCTTGGTACCAAAATGTAGATTTCAAGCAAACTGTGGTAAGATAATGATTCTACTTAGATTGTGCATATAATATACAAGTCTGGACTAAATCACAAAACATCTTTAACACAGACATACACAAACCAGTCATTGAACAAAAGTGTCATTGCTAATTCATGGTGACGAACTACATAGGGACACACAGGGGCCACAGATACTGTCTGACAGCAACTGTTCTATCTCAAACATTCACTGGAAAACCAGCAGGTCAACATACTGGCTAGTACTAGAGATATAGAGGACTTACTCAGTTCGATAAAACTAGTACTAGAGATATCAAGGAATTTGTCAGTTAGGTAAAATGTATTTTTCCTCATTTCCTTTTATAAAACCATTTAAAGTGCACATGTACATACCTCCAGTCCTATCATTCCACTCATGACTTTTAATAAAAAAATATTTAATAAGTCGTAATATGCACAGCATGACACACCATTTATGTTTAAAAACGACACCATGTAGTGACCCGCCTTAGTATACACAAAGACTAAAAAACACAATGCCAACACTTAGTAAAACTCTATGCCCCAAGGTTCTGTTGACTGAACATGCACTTGACATCCTTATGGTACCACTACATTCTTCCTCATGGGTCTGTTACCACAAGGAGGCCATTTCTAGACAGAACAGGAGTCACAGACCAATGGGAACCAAGGATGTATAGCAGAACAAACTGACACCCTGCAACCTAATGACAACATCACTAAACCAAATCCCTTATTGAACATCTAACCCCTATTCATTATGGTTTTATCAAGAAACAAAAACAGACCACAGTTTTATAACCCCCTAAGAACAATGGAATGTAATGTTTTATTTCAAAAACCATAACATTTCTGCATTACAGTTTTTGCCAACTGCTTACACACATTTTCAAAACTATTTCTCCTTTCTTTTTTTTACTCTACACACAATTCCCAAAACTGCACACACAAAATGCAAAATGACTCACATCTCCTTCAAAATTTCATACTGCATTCAAAATGCCATAAACACATGTCAGAATGACGCATTTGCATCAAATGGCAAACACTTTTTCCACAATAGTAAATTTTTGGATATACCATGTAAACCCTGTTGTTCTAAATCTAAAGCTCTTCTGGCATTCATTATCCTAAATTTGAATTTCCATACAATTTTCTAGTGAAAGTAAATCTGTTGATGGGTTGAAACACAGTAAACACCAATGAGATGGTGAAACGAAACATTACTGTAATTACCATAGTACAGAATACAAAGACAAAACTATATGCCATTTGTGAATTTGTACAGAAACCATAAACATATGTAAAACAAAAGTAGAAGTTGTATAGGAAAGAAGTTGTGTGGAGTGTTTTGGTGTCTAAACACCAGTGCTAAGGTACATCCCTCCTCCGGGATGGGTTTGGCCACAATACTTAGTCTACGTCAAACACAAAATATTGCTAAACAGTGAGGAAAGAATCTCCTTGAGTGGCATATCCAACCTTGGACAGAAGCAGCATCTCCATGTCCCCACATGCCTCCACCATTGTCCTTCCACCTCTTCTTCGCTCTCGTCCTCTACCTCCTCTACCTTGTCCTTGTTCTCATCCCCTCGCTCTCCCTGCAATGTCTGCATCTATTGTTCTAAACAGGTAATCTGACCTTTGAAGTCTATTCACAAGCCTATACCAAAACAGTGATTAGATCAGTTAATGATCAGATCAGCAATTAGTGTGTATATATGCGAGAAGTGTGTGTGAGACACTGGCGAATAGCATTTTGATTTGTTGAGTTTGGCAAAGGCATTCCAGTTACTTGCTGTTTGATTTTTGTGCCATGAGTAGAGAATTGTGTGTGGTGTTTTGCAAAAGGTGTTTTATGAAATGGGAAAATGAGTGAAAGGCTGAGAATTAGCATACTTAGTGTGTGGTTCTGCTCTTTGTGTGACAAGTTTCAAAAATTGTGTGACATATAAAGATTTTGTGTGTAAGCAGTTGGAAAAAACTGTAAATATTATATCACAATGATGTAACTTAAGCTTCTGGTGAATTACCCACAATTCAGTGTTCCATGTAGGAACACACATCACAATTAGCAGCATTCGTGTCATCTGACTGAACATACTTCAAAGAATCTTTAATCTAACCTCAAACCTCACAGAGGGTCTCTAGGCTGGCCTCTTCCTGTTAAAAAGGTCCATATGAGAAACACTTCCTCTCAAATGAAGAAACTGAGTTAAAAGTCTCAGTAACAGGAAGTGGACACGCTCTTGAATTATATGACTTGGAGAACAGAATCCTATTGACATGGCTAACTTGTTACAAAAGTGTTTTTTCTGACAGTACTACGAGAAAGCGTTTGCTAAATGTGTCAATATTCCATGGACACTGGCACCGGTATCTTTCCTCCACTGAAGAAGTTTATTAACATAGGAGGCAATGCCACCTTAGCATAAGATATAAGACATTGGGATATGTTCTGTGAGTGTTTTTATTGCTCATGGTTGTAAAACGGCACCAACGTAAATGAGACCTCTGTTTCAGCTGGTTTTCCTTGTATATAAATAAAATGAAAATATGTTTATATATACTTAAACCTAAACCTCTGCATATGTAGTGCTATTTACTAGATGCAGGGATATGAGCAGTGTTTGGGGTGCTGTATTGGGTAGATAGTTAACAGTTTGGAAGTATTCTTGTTCCCAGACACGTCAGCGAGTATCGAAACACCACTAAGGCGTAGAGCAAAAACAATGACTTGACACCCAACACTAAATTCAGATTTCTATGGCTCATTAGAAATACAGTCTAACCACTAATATTAAAGCCTAAACCATGATGAATTTCTTAACCAAAATGTCAAAATGAACCGACAAAATATAGCCAAATCTATGTGGATGCACCTACTAATAGTGGTTGAGGAATAATGGTATTGGGCAGTTTTTCAGGGTTTGAGTTACGTCCATTAGTTCCAGGCAAGACTTATCTTAATACCAAAAGAAACAAAGACATTTTAGAAAGTTTGGTGCTTCCAACTTTGTGGCAACAATTTGGAGGAGGCCCTCTCCTGTTCCAGCATGACTGTACCTCTGTGCACAAAGTGGGGTCCATAAAGACATGTTTTGATACGGAGGAACTCAAGTGGCCTGCACACAGCCCTGACCTTAATTGCCATTGAACACATTTTTGATGAATGGGCACAAATTCCCTCAGATACACTTCAAAATGTTGTGGAAAACCTTCCCAGATGATTGGCAGCTGTTATATCCACAAAGGATGGTGGGCAACTCCATACTATTGCACATGGTTTTAGAATGAGATATCCAACAAGCTCATATGGGTGTGATGGTTAGGCGTTTTGAGGTTGACCCGTACAACCATCAACCTCATATTTGTAGCTCAACAATGTGTTAAATTTACAGACAAGTAATAACTGAAATGTAGAATAATTTTGTGTAGATTCCAATCGTATCCCTAAAAGCATCTTTTCCATAAGCTTTGCCTTGACATTCCATTGTTTGGGCGAAGTTAAACATTTGTTGAAACAATGTTGAAATTTTAGACAATATTTACAAAATTCAGACATCACTTTGAACGTACAACATTTCAAAAGCTGCAGCCACATTTTCCAAACACTGAAACATTATTTAGTGGTGCTTGGCATCGTGATGCTTAGATGATGCTTTTGCAACAGAATGCATTTTATGTAATGTCAGTGCTTTTACTTCCTGCTTTGCTCCTATAGGCTGCCAACCCAACCATTATGCCATCATTTACTTAAATGGGGATGCAGGTTCTATTCATTTTACTTCATTGTTAAGCATGCTAAGACTGTGTATAAGAAGATATTGTAATGAGGTCACAGTAATGTCCCAGTAAAGGAAGTAGTATTTCACTGTGTGTGTGTTATTGTGTGTGTCTGTCTGTGTGTGTTACTGTGTCTGTCTTTGTGAGTGTGTGTGTGTGTGTGTGTGTGTGTGTGTGTGTGTGTGTGTGTGTGTGTGTGTGTGTGTGTGTGTGTGTGTGTGTGTGTGTGTGTGTGTGTGTGTGTGTGTGTGTGT
>JACXGM010007047.1:0-20906 GCA_016801145.1 Umbra pygmaea | reverse complement strand
TTCTCTCCCTCTGTCTCTCCCGTCTATCCTCTCCCTATCTCCTCTATCCTCTCTCACACAACTCCTCCCTCTCTCTCTGTGCTCTCCTCCCCCTCACCCTCACCCGTCTACCACAGACCCTTTATTAGAACAAGCTGCCAGCCTTCCTCCCTAACGTCTCTCTCCTCCCACTTCCATCTCCCCTCCTCTCCCTCCTCCCACTTCAACCTGTCCTCAACCCTCTCCTCCCCTCCCCTCGTCATCCTGACTCTCTGTTCCTCTCACCCCCCCGCCCTCAGACTATCGGTTCCTCACCCCCCTGTCTCTTGCCTCACTGAAAGTCATTAATCAGCTCTTTTAATTTCTCTAAGAAACAGACGGGTTGAAGAGAAACCCTGAGGATACACCCTTATAATTGTTCTGAATACATGGAGCTTTTGCTAGACAGTTTTGCAGCTTAGTTTAGTTCATGGGTTTTATAGAAGAGTTAGATCAGGTTTAGTAGAGGTCGTTTTCATGATTTTACACTCAAATAGGGAAAAGCATCTTTCAACTAATTTCAGTTATTCAGAGAAATATTCTTCTCCAAAATGCACGTCTCAATTATTGCTTCAGACTGCATCATGTTCATATTGTCCAGCTGCTTCTTCTTTTTCCAAACACATGCCAAGACAGAAGAACCACAACCCCCACTATTAAAGGGGCATATTTGACAGTTACTTATGTCCCCAAAACACAGAACGCCGTGTGACACATCAACTAAACCTTGCAGTTGGACAGAAACTTAAACCTCCCAAGCATGATGGTAAGGAACTGGATGGAAAAGGTCATTGAAGAGCTTAATGTCTGGTCTGACACTACAGATTGTGATATATATTCAACGGCAACATTGGTAACATGTTGACATGATGACAGGGTCACATTCTACATCCATCGATGTAGGCAAAGGGCATATGAGGAAGGCTGCATCCCATCACAAAATACTTATCAAACGCTAATGAAAAGCTGTGGTTCACTGGTGATCTTAGAGGCTACATTGTCAATGAGGAGGCCCAGAAGAATCAGTCTTGAAAAGCTATTTGTTCTACAGTAGTAATAAATTATCCTCTGCATCAAAGGCTTTTAACAGATATCTGAAAAAGTGAAAATGCAGATTTAAACAGACGAGTCAATGTGAGTTTACTCAGACGATTACTCTGCTAAGCTTCAGTCTTCCTTGACCGAATACCACTGGCAAGTAACATGCCATTCTGGAATGTATGACTAACAAGGCCTATATATGAGCAGAATGATTTCAAGGGGGCCCGGTATGTGTGAGGAGTGTGAGGTCTCCGTTGATAGCAAACCATATGCCTGATATCACCTGGAGAAAAGGAGGGACAATGAGTGTGTGATAGGAGTTGAGGCTAGTTGATAGCAAGCCTCAAGTCTGATAGGGTCAGTGTGTGAAAGCAAGATGCAAATCACTTATTTGCACAGTCCTTATGTCTTGTTACCAGAACAAAATGGGAGAGAGTGAGGTGTGCCTCTCTGTGTAGACTTTATTTTTTCTATGTTTTACTATCCTGTTTGGTGCTAGAAATCTAATATTGATGTGAAACCAGTAGCATTCTTCTTTGATATGTTAAATGTGTACCTAACATCTTGACTGAAAAAGGGTACTTCTAGGAGAATTGTCACATACCTCTAATGGAAATTGTCTCTGGAGTGCAACAATTAAACCATGGCAGTGGTTACATGTGTTCAAGTCTTCAGTAGCTCCAAAGATGTTCTCTTTTTAAAGAGATGTTGTACCAGGCAGGGGCCTCTTCCCCAACACAAAACCGGATGTTGTATCTTGCTTCAGACTTGAACCACTGAACTAGGTTTGTCGTCTGTCACCTGGAGGCAGTGTGTGTGAATTTGCATGTGCAATTGTGTTTAATGTGTGTGTCTGTGTCTGTGTAAGTAGTTACAGCGCTCTCCAATCTCCCTCTGCACCCAATCCGTTATTTTCAGCTTCTACCGTAGATACGTAAATTCCTCAGAACCTTTTCTCCCTTTTCAACAGATCTGTTGCCTAACGTCTTAACACGTCCTCTTATAGGACACACTTCTTAGGGCTTTTGAGGTTTAGGTATTATAATTTTCCAGGCTGCGTCTGGCAGTCCCCCAGTGGAAGTGGTGTATTGTTTTCCTGTTTATTGGATGAGAGGATCCGGTTCTACAGGAGAGGCTGGCCAAGCTCTTGTTTCCAGAGGCCTGTACTCAACATTCTGGGTGTCTTCACCCATGGTTCAAGGAGGTTGTTACTCTTTGTCTCTGGTTGGGTCTGGTTAGAGCTGGTTTCAGCCACAGTCTACTGGTAGATCAGTAATACTGGTCGTTGTGGCCACATCAAGGTTCGTTATCAGGGTGTTACCTCAGGGTCACCTCAGGGTGTTGGAAATGCTTGTTTTCCAGCTAGATTTACATAAAATACTATTATGGCTATTTCCCATTATTTCCCACACCTGTCCACATCCATCACCGTATGGAGGGTGTACCCATCTACAAACTTCCCACTGGGTATCGCGCCGTACTGTTCTAGACCGGAGGGAAAAAAATGTATAGTACTGTCGGGGACTGAAGTGCGGTAGTGGGTGGGGCTACAAACTGAGAAAGTCAACACTTAATGTTCATTGGTTTCTTTACTTGAATTGACGCATTTCCTTGAGGATTCAAAATTAACTTTTAAAACTTTTTTTATAACTTTTTTTATAATTCCATTATTACATAAAAGTAGAACGTAACACTCGCTAAAGATGTGGTCTGTCAAAAAGGGGCATTAGATACATAGAGGCCTGTTTTATAAATGTCTCTGATGTTCTAGTTAAAAGGGGAAGCCTGATCTACATTAAAGGTGCATTTACATTCCAATAACTTTCAGCCACATACAGGAACATCTGGAAAGTATTCACAGTGCCTCGCTTTTTCAATTTTTTTTATGTTACACACTAATTCTGAAGTTTCAATTCATTATTTCCCTCAAAATTCTACAAACAACATTGCAAAATAACAATGTGAAAGAAGTGTGTTTGAAATCTTGACAAATTTATTATAAATAAAGAATGAAATAAACTACATGTAAGTATTCACAACCTCTGCTCAATACATTGTTGAAGCAACCTTGGCAGCAATTACAGCCTCAAGTCTTTTTGAGTATAATGCTAAAAGCTTGGCACACCTACATATGTATGCAAAAGTTTAGGCACCCCTGACATTTTCCATGATTTTCATTTATAAATAATTTGGTGTTTGGATCAGCAATTTTCAATTTTGGTAGTGAAATTAGGTTCATTTGATTAACAGTAAATGTGCAATATGCATCAAAATGAAATTAGACAGGTGAAAAAATTTGGGCACCCTTGTCATTTTGTTGATTTGAATACCTGTAACTACCGTATATACCCGAATATAAGACGACCCTGAATATAAGACGACCCCCCATTTTCCAGATTTATTTTTGGGGACAAAAAAGATTTTTGGGGAAAAAATCTGGATTTCAACAGAAAATAATTTTATTTGAAAGTTCTAGTGATAATTAATTGAAAAAAACAACAACATTTTAACACCATTCATTAAATGTACTATAATGTATTACATGTACTGTAATAAATCCAAAAATGACGCCAATGCCTTATCAGATATTAAGAAAACATGTTAAGCTGAAATACAATATTTTCTGAAAACAATGCTAATGTCAGTATTTTTTCTTTTGGAAAAGTACGTTCCGACACGGAATTTGTGTTTATGTTTTGGCCTGTGTGTTGTTATCAACTGCCCATTTTGACAGCACGAAAGGATTGCCAGTCATACCTGTAAAAACGCAAACCCAGCGCGGAACAGCCATGGAAGCGGCAAACAAACGAACGAGATCATGGAGATTCTAGACAACCTAAAAAAAACTATGCATGTTTCTAAACGGTTCCATGACCATAGACGTAGTAAAACACTGTTCGCTTGTCATGATTGCGCTGATCTTGTTCGTCACATTAGTTAAGATTGTGGGAGTACCCATTTTTAACGCTGGCTGTCCGTTTTACATATGGCACATTTAAATATTTGGATTAATGTCACAAAATAAAGTGCACTCTGTCAATGAGTTCAGTAATGAATGATATAACTGTTTCGAACGTGTTGGTTTATTTGACCAACTTTTGAAGCGCTTTTCTCAAGATGATCTCTTGATCTCTCCATGGCGGCATTTTATTGTTTATTTAATTTATAACACTGTCATTAATTAGCCTAATGTGTTGGCGCCCTCTGCTGTTTCCCCCTGCTTTCTCAGTTTTCCCTGTGATTTTGTCTATATCGCGAATATAAGACGACCCCCAATTTTTCAGCCTATTTTTAGGACAAAAACCTTGTCTAATATTCGGGTATATACGGTATATAGCACTATATTAACTGGAACACATAATTGGTTTGTTGAGCTCATTAAGCCTTCAACTTCATAGACAGGTGCATCCAATCATGAGAAAAGGTATTTAAGGTGACCCAATGCAAGTTTTTCTTCTCTTTGACTCTCCTCTGAAGAGTGGCTATATGGGGGCCTAAAAACAACTCTTAAATGACCTGAAAGCAAAGATTTTTCAACTTTATGGTTTAGGTGAAGGCTAAAAACGCTATCACAGAGATTTAAGCTGTCAGTGTCCACTGTGAGGAACATAGTGAGGAAATGGAAGACCACAGGCACAGTTCTTGTTAAGGCCAGAGGTGGCAGACCAAGTAAAATATCAGAAAGGCAATGGATGGTGAGAACGGTCAAAAACCGCCCACAGAACACATCCAAAGACCTACAACATCATGTTGCACAAGATGCACAAGGTGAAGCTGTACGGGAGAGTGATGTGGAAGAAGCCTTTTCTGCACACGCGATACAAACAGAGTCGCTTGAGTTATGCAAACGCACATTTGTACAAGAAGGCGCTGTGGACTGATGGAATAAAGATGGAGTTATTTGGGCATAACAAAGGGGCGTTATACGTGGCGGCAAAAGAACACAGCGTTCCAAGACAAATACTTGCTACCCACATAAAAATTTTGTGGAGGTTCCATCATGCTGTGGGCCTGTGTGGCCAGTGCCGGTACTGGGAATATTTTTAAAGTTGAGGGTAGCATGGATTCCACGCAGATAATTGAGAATAATGTAGAGGAATCAGTCACAAAGTTCAAGTTACGCCGGGGCTGGATATTTCAACAAGACAACGACTCAAAACACAGCTCGAAATCTACTCTGGCATTTATGCAGAGGAACAAGTACAATGTTCTGGAAAGTCCATCCCAGTCCCCAGACCTGAATATCATTGAAAATCTGTGGGGGGATTTGAAGCGGGCTGTCCATGTTTGGCAACCATCAAACCTAACTGACCTGGAGATGTTTTGCAAGGGGGAATGGTCCAGAATACCTTCATCCAGAATCCAGACACTCATTACAGGCTACAGTCTAAAGGCTGTTATTACTGCTAAAGGAGGCTCAACTAAATTTAACATTTTCTGTTAATCCAATAAACCTCATTTGACTACAGAAACAATACTGTGTCCTTCAGTTATTTGATAGAGCAAAATGAAATTGCTGATCCAAACACCCAATTATTTATAAATGAAAAACATGCACTTTCAACCTATGCATCATCATTTCTCTTTGCTTCATTATCCTATTATTCTCTTCAGTGATTATCTTAATCCATTTCTTGTGTGGGAGGAAATCCTGTTACTCTCCTTTGTCTCATTCTCAGATGTTCATCTTTTGTCATTCTTTCCCTATTTCTGTTTTCCTCCGCGATATAGCCTGCTTCTCCACACTGTGACTATGCATGCATGGAAATGAATGGACTGTGGATAAGTACCAAGTAGCTTTGTTCGTGTATTATAATCTGTAAGTGTATTGTTGTTATATTTTTGGCAATAACATTTCTCCTGTGTCGTGAATGTGAAATAAGTCGTGCACTGTCTCGTTCTGGACGTCCGGGAAAGTCAGACAACCAATAGTCAGGCTCGACCCAAATGTGAAGTCTTATTTCCTGAACCTTACTTCCCCTCATCCGTGGAGAGTTGGCCGGAATTGGCCATACAGGCTCTGAGATATGTGCCTGATAGCATCATTGTATGGCCACAAACAGCAATCAAAGCATTGGATGGGGTGAGACTGACAGTGAAACCAGAGAGGTGGGACCGAAACTCCATCCAGAGCGAGTAGAACACCTCTGTCATCCAGGTGCTTGAGCTAAACCAGGTGTATTGAGTTGTGAAACACCTTCATGTGTTCCGGGCCAGACAAAAGGGAAGGCTGCACAATAGTCGTGTTACCTGAAACTAAACCGCTGTATAGACTGGCTTTATGGTTTCCAATCAAGTGTTTCTGCACAAGCTTTCACAGCTGTTCAGCAACAGACATTTTCACTGACATTCCAGCTACAAACTGTGTTCCGTGCTGAAGACTTATTAAACACAGATGTTAAAGTGTCTACAAAATGTCTGTCTTCATAATATGACGGTGTGATTGACAGTTCATTTAAACATTTCTAACACGGTGCCTTCTAGCTTCAGCATCCAGAACACAGACCCAGAACACAGACCCAGAACATAGACCCAGATAAAAAACTTGAGATGTAATAGTATTTCATATATTTCTGATGACTCTGGATCATAATATTTTGACCTTAAACCATCTAAACAACATCTCAGCAGAGGCGGGATGGTCAAAGATCAATCATTCTATATGCTTCCTTGAACGCTTTAGTTAATATACATGTGGGAAAATACTGTAAATATTCCTCAATTATACAACCACGATTTTATTCAAAGTCACTGGCCTATGACACACAAGGAATCGCTAGAGAGCAACATGGACAGCTACACATAGATAGCAATTTCCCCCCAAAACGGTTGGCTAACTGTATATTAAAACTGTAATCATTTTTGTTATTGAACACCTGTCAAACACTCCTTCCACGTTTCACATCCAAAACAGCTGCATTTGAACATCGTATGGGTCCCAAGTGTCCCAAGTGAAAGGGGTAATCCATCAAAAACAACACATTCCAACAAATTACGTAGATTGTTATTTAATGGATAAACTCATCAGCTGCCCATACCTCAAGGCCCTACATTACTCCATGGCAAGAACTGTGTAAGAAAGATCATCACTGCCCCTCCCACTTTGTATCGCTGCCCCTCCCACTCCGTATCGCTCCCACTCCGTATCGCTGCCCCTCCCACTCCGTATCGCTGCCCCTCCCACTCCGTATCGCTTCCCCTCCCACTCCGCATCGCCCTGCAGGTGGCCAGTAAAGGTCAATCATTTTTTGTGATTGTGTGTTGGGGGGTATTACATTTAACAGCATGATAGTAGGACATAGAGGCTAGGGAGACAGGTATGTTGGGGGCGACAGATAGAAAGGGCACAGACAGACAGCCGAGTCGGGGCTTGAACCCTCATCTCCAATGGGCATGTGTGGTTCGGAGTCTGCAACACGGAACTCTGGCACAGTACTGGTAAATCCTGACCAGACTGTCCAGCCACCTGAACTTTTTCTTTTTTTCATACATCTTCTAACACCCCTCTACACTAACACTTGTATACAATATGAAGGTGTTTCTAAATGATTCTCTTTGTGTCTTCTTTGTGTCTTCTCTCCCTCGCTCTCTCTCTCCCTCCCTCCCTCCCTCTCTTCTGTCTAAACCTTTTTTAAATATTTCTCTCCTCCTTCTTCAGCCTCCTAACACCATAGTGATTTGTGGAAGTGTTCATTGCATAGAAATAGAATGGATAGAAAGGCCATTGAACTGCTTAGCATGGTCATTTGATTAATACACATCAAAATGGCGATTGTTGTTAGTTGTCACGGTGACAACACAAAAATCAGTTTATGCGGGAGTAGGCCGCTAGATCTTTGCAATGGAGTGGTACACATAAAAATGTCTGCTGCTCTGACCATTCTGCTACATTGATTTGAATTGGAATGGACTTTCTATCCATTCCATTTCTATGGTTCATTGTAAACAGAGGGACCCAGACACAAATGCACACACATACCCACCAATCTAATGTGTACATTTTCTTATAAGATCTAAATACTACTGACATTCACCATCCCATTGAGATTATTAACCGTAGATCCAGTGTTCCATGCAATCAGTATTGCCTAAGTTCAGCAAATTCCCTCATTGGCGGAGACTGGATTGATGATAAACAATGCATATAGTTATTCTATTTTTAGTAAGAAATGATTTCCTCTAAAGATGTGGCAGAAGCTGTTTTTGTTTTAAGGAAATTAATGATGGTACACTTGCGCATTCTAGTGGACAATGCAAAATACTGCACTTATTATTTAACGCAGTGGTATCAAGTCTAGATGCATTCTGGATGAAAAACATATTTTCTTTAAATTGACAATTTTGGGCTGGATGAAATATGTTCGATGAAATATGTTGTTATATTTGCATAATCTAGGATTCCAATCATACCTCAGTTGGTCATGATATTACAAAATAGAAAGTGGTTGGTTTTAATGACATGGGGCACAAATTTACCAATATATGATACAATTTCTAGGGTGCCACTTTTACAACCAGTTTTACGACCCAGGCAGTTTTAGGTTCCTGTTTTTCCTGATGCGTCCAGTAGGGGTAGAAAGATATTTTTTGAGTCTTTCAGCCACAGGGTTAGCATCCGGTTTGGCAATGTGAAGCAAATGTGTAAGTGCCTTAAACCTGCATTCTATCTGAATTCCAGCTGGGGGCGAGATGTGTGGTTGCAACAAGGTCATTTTCTGTAGAAGTCTATGCGAAAGTCAGCCACTTCTCAATTGATTCATTACCTCAGTAAAAATTACATAATGATTTTATGGTCTCAATCGTTAGTTTTAAGTCTTCTGCAAAACCGAATTATGTCATTTTATTTATATATGGTCTTGTTGATTTTAAAATCGACGATAAAGCAGGGGGTGTTTTAGGGAGTGTCTATAATGTGATTGAAATTGACTGTACCAGTGGAAGTGTGTAACGTAACGTAGAGTGTAACCCTACAGTCACACGAGCGACAAAAAACAAGCGACACGCACTTACTTGGTGGGCGTTTCTGTATTGATACTAGCATGCCGTTGCCTAGTATCTGCGAGAGGTCTTAAAAGTTACTTCAGCGGTATAATCAAGTAACCAAAACAATGTTTTTTTATTTAAAAGTATGTATTTCTCGATAGAAGTAACAAAATACACGAGATAAAATGCCAAACATATCAGATATATACAGAAATACGATGTCCCGAAGCGTTTCCGCCATCTTGAATTATTTTCTTCGACTCGAACAACCAAGGTATACGTCACGCTGCCTTCACTCCAATTGGCAGTCGCTTTGTTGCTTCACTCAGCATTTGCATAAAATAGAAAAGTAAAAATAATTTTGCTCGCCCAATTTGTCCGTTTTTTATTTGTTAAAAAAGTTGGAAATATCCAATAAATTTCATTCCACTTCATGATTGTGTCCCACTTGTTGTTGCTTCTTCACAAAAAATTACAGTTTTATATCTTTATGTTTGAAGCCTGAAATGTGGCAAAAGGTCGAAAGGTTCAAGGGGGCCGAATACTTTTGCAAGGCACTGTACCAGCACCAGGTCTACAGCCACCACCTTCTCACTAATGTGATCAACTGATTTGGTGGTGGGGCTGGTGGGGCGGTGCTTCAATAAAACGTAAGTCACGATTCGTTCAATTGGAATTAAGCTAGCCGACCAGGGGTTAAGAACCAAGGGGCTAGGCTTGGACCCGGAAGTTGAATCAGCCCTGGGTGGATTCTGATGCTAACTGGCTACCACCTTACGTTAGCATTCCATTCATTTTAGGGGTCACTTTGACAGCGAATAAATGTATATCCATAGTGTTTTAAGACTACTGTCCATTGTTTATTTCTTAAGAAACAGGACAATCTATAAAAAGCTTTAAACCTTGTTTCTCACGTTATTGCCCCATAGCATATTTTCACAAAAACAGCTAACTATTGTGTCATAACCACGCAACTAACTGTCGCACAATAGAGAAATTACCTTAAAATCCAGGAGAAGCTTGCAGGAAATTGGGTAGATGTGGAGGCATACAGTCAAAATGACAAAATAATTAATCAGAATACTTACCAAAAGTTGCTCCTGCTCCTACGCTCATAGACAACTACTCACACTTTCCTTCCTCTGCAAGAGGCAAGATTCGGAACAGTTCAGATTTTTTTTAACACCGCTAAGATAACAATTACAACTTTCAGAGACATTGCTCAAGTCACATCTACATCGTCACACTTAGCTTGAGGCTGTGCAGTATGCTCGGCTAACACCAAAAATGTGCTTCTAATTGGCTTCACTTGCTTTCCATAGGAATGAATGGCATTTTTTATACATTGTCCTGTTTCTTAAAAAATAAACAATGGACAAATAGAGTCTATAAACGCTTTAGATGTAAATTTATTCGTTGTCAAAGTGACCCTAAAATGAATGGGAGTCTATGGAATGCTAACGTGAGCTGATAGCCAGGTAGCATCAGAATCCACCCAGGGCTGCTTCAACTTCTAGGTCCAAGCCAATCGTTGCATACCACTGTTCTCCTCCAGCAAGGCGACTGGCAGGATCTTTTTTAGTTTAGTATTTATTGACAATAGTTTGTGTGAGCTGTCAAAGCTTTTCTTGCAATCCCGTAAACCCATGGGTGAAAGCGACATATTAGCTCTTCCTCGGTCGTACATCAACTTCTGGTTCTAGTGCCGTACAGCAAAGCACCGCACAAGTTGGATTATTTCAACCCTTGTGACACAAAGAAAAATCTATAGCAATCTGCCATGGAACAAGCGCGCCTGCTTTTAAAGGGAATGTGAGATGATGCTCTGATTGGTTTATTTAACGTTACGCCCAAACCACACTTATGACTAATGTAGCTACTTAGACCTACCCATTTTAGATTTGCTTCAGGCACAATAGTAATTTATCCCAAGTATGCCTCAATGTGGGTGGAGTCAAACATCTATGCAGTGTGCTGTACAAGGGTTCTTGTTTTGGGGCTGGGCTCAATGTGGTCGGAGTCAAATGTTTCACTCCTCCCACGTTTGACCCCACCCACAATTTCTTTACAACCAGCACATGCGTTAGGATTAGCATCAGGAGATGGGAAGAAATGTAATATGTGTTGAAATGGTTAAGGTTAGGATTAGGAGATGGGAAAAAATATTATATAAAGTGGTACCAGCACATGTGTTGTAATGGTTAAGTTTAGGAGTAGGAGATGGTAAGGGCACACTGCACGTTTGACTCCACCCACATTGAGGCACACCCCGAATTGCACACTGCAGCAAGGGGCTTCTCATTCATCCAGCCGGTATAATAGCAAGAGCATACAAGTTCCGCCCACAAAGTTTGTTTGGCGTCAGGTGTGAAGGGTGGGCCAGCCAACACATATACATACGTATAGAGGTCACTGTCATGGGTATTTTATGGGGCAAAAAGGATGGCACTGTGATGAACTACATTTAATTTGGGTGTCAAATGGCTCAGTGGTTAATGAGTCAGACCTGTAGTCGAAAGGTTGCTAGTTCAATTTGATGCAGTGTGCGGCGTATGGTCTGAGCACTGACAGGCTGACCCCCCAGCCCTTCAACCTCTGCAGCAATGCTGGAAGCACTGATACGTCTATTTCCCAAAGACCACCTCTGGATACACTGTCAGACAGAGGTACAATGCAGGTCCATGTTTGTTCCCTAAGGTACAAACATAGCAGGTGTTCCCTTAAAGTACAAAAATGTTCCTTTAAGGTACAATTATGCACCTTGAAGGAACAATTATGGTACAATTAAGCTCTTCCTCTTACTAAAAGTACAAAAATGTATCTTTGAGGGTACCACCCCAATGACAAGCTTTTGTACCTTAAAGGTACTGTTTTGTACTTTTTTTTCTGAGAGTGTATGACACTAAGCACATGTACTCAACTTCTTTGGTCGACCATGGCGGGGCCTGTTCTGAGTGGAACCTGTTATAACGTTGTATGGTCTTGGCCACCGTGCTGCAGCTCAGTTTCAGGGTCTTGGCAATCTTCTTATAGCCTACGGCATCTTTATGTAGAGTAACATTTATTTTTCAGATCCTCAGAGAGTTGTTTAACATGAGGTGCCATGTTGAACTTCCAGTGACCCGTATGAGGGAGTGTGAGAGCGAGAACACCAAATTTAAATCACCTGCTCCCCATTCACATCTGAGACATTGTAACACATACAAGTCACATGATCACGGAATGACCAGCAGTATTCCTTGGCTAAATCAATAAAGACAGCTGCACAATTGCACCTCTATGTTTTATTACTGGTGTAAATTTCAACACTTCACTACACTTCAGTCGGGGGGGACTGTCTGGTCTTCCAAGGGGCCTGGAATTGGTTGACTTTTGTTGTAGGTATTTATTCACAAACCGTCATACTATCTTACCTTAAAATCAGCAGTTATCCAATGTGCTCACAAGCCTGTGTTAGAAACCCCACAAGCTCATTCAGAGTTGGAGAGCTGCATTTGTGTACCATGCTCCTCGATCTTGGATTTTCTTAGAGAGACACTATATGACAATTCACCTGACCATCACACCCATATGAGCTTGTTGAACAGCCCATTCATTCCAAAAACCCTGGGCATTAATATGGAGTTGGCCCCCCTTCTGCGAACGCTGTCCACAAAATTTGTGCCCATTCAGCCAAGAGCATTTGTGAGGTCAGGCACTGATGTTGGACAAGAAGACATGGCTTGCAATCACAGTTCCGATTCAGCCGAATGGTATTCTTTGGGGTTCAGGTCAGGGTTTTGTGCAGGACACTTGAGTTCCTTCACACCAAACTCTTCTAAACATGTCTTTATGGACCCCGCTTTGTACACTGGGGAACAGTCATGCTGGAACAGTAAAGCACCTTATGCAAACTGTTGCCACAAATTTGAAAGCAACTAATGGTCTATAATATTTTTTGTAACTTGTATGTCGTTGGTTTTCATTCACCACCGTCTTGACTCATACCCTGCTTCCGCCAATTGATCGTCTTCTCTCATAATGCATACCTGGTCCCCCGTTCATTTGTACAGGTGTATTTATTCTCCCTCTGTTTGCCTGTTCTCTGTCATTCTTTGTGTTTTATTGTCATGTGTGTACGGCCACATTCCTTATATCTACTTTGTAAGTATTCAGTGAGTTTACAACTCTAGTGATTCATTTGTTATTTTATGTTATGTTGGTAACACCTAACGTAGTATTTGTGCAAAATTTCAGTTTTATATGCAATTGGGAAATGTGCCTGCGACCTGCCTACTTCTATCTTACACAAACCGTGACACACCCATACGAAACAGCTCTAGGTTGATTATAGAAGATAAAGGATATCGATGAAACATAAAGACATCTTATAGGATTTTCATGGTAAATTGGGACATACTATAGAACTATTATAGGAATAATATAAATAATTTCTCAAAGATGTTTTTCTATATACCTCTGTAAATGTATAATAGTATACTTGGAATAGTAGATAATACAAATAGTATAGTGCTTTTTTTTCAGACAAGTGGAACTTGCTCAAAGTTAATTTGTCTCTGGAAGTGTTATCAGTACAAGTACTGTTCATTGGGAGCAAGGTTCGGAGACATCTTCTTTCAAAGATAGCTTTTAAACAATTGTAGGTTTACAGTGGCTTTAACTAGGTAGACATTTTATTTTTCTCCTAAACATGGCAGGTCAATTTCGTGTATTTTTTCCTTACCTTACGGTTTGTGCCATCTGCATACTACTCTACCTGCTTCTGTATGGATCCCTTTCCAAATACAGCATGAGGTATGTATATTCTGAGCCACATGGTTTGTTAATCAAGTTCTTACTGTTTAATGTTGATTCACAATGTGACTTGTTAATGATTTATTCAAGTGATTTTGTGTGTAAGATTTTAGATTGTTCAGGACTCAACTGTTCAATAACATTTTACATTTACCAATTCTTGTATTTAGTTTCTGTTCTTGTTATTACATTTTAGTTAATGAAAATGACGCTTACAGTTTAGCATGCACTGATTATTTTGAGCAATAGAGCAAACACTGTAATAAAAAGGTGTATAACTTTAGTACAGTATGTTAATGGTATCCTAATGCCACAGTGTATAACAACCACAGTTTGTAAGATCGGAAATGGCCAATAAAGACAATTGAAAATTTATTTGAAATTTGAAATTTATTGAATTGATGTTCAGTATTGAATATATCTTCATAATACACAGTGGATCCCAAAACTATTCTTTCTGTCATGATTGTGCAGAGGTGCAGGAAGACACGGAGACAAATGTAAAGCGTTAAGAAATGAAACAGTGATTTATTATGGAAAACACTGTTCAAAGAAATAAATAAAGTTGCTGCAATAAGCCAAAAACATAAATATACAGTGCCTTGAAAGTATTCGGCCCCCTTGAACATTTCGACCTTTTGCCACGTTTCAGGCTTCAAACATAAAGATATAAAACTGTAATTTTTAGTAAAGAAGCAACAACAAGTGGGACACAATCATGAAGTGGAACAAAATTTATTGGATATTTCAAACTTTTTTAACAAATAAAAAACGGACATATTGGGCGAGCAAAATTATTCATCCCCTTTACTTTCAGTGCAGCAAACTCTCTCCAGAAGTTCAGTGAGGATCTCTGAATGATCCAATGTTGACCTAAATGACTAATGATTATAAATAGAGTCCACCTGTGTGTCATCAAGTCTCCATATAAATGCACCTGCTCTTTGATAGTCTCAAGCTGCAGAGATCTACAGCTGAGGTGGGCGAGTCTGTCCATAAAACAACAATCAGTCATAAACTGCACAAATCGCAAGGCACTCTATATACTGTATCCACTCCTTCAAAAGAACAGCTGATATTGGAACAACAGGACTACATTAAACACAAATGTTATGCAATGACAAATCAACAATGAACCACACCCGAACAAACATAGGGACTAAAAACTATGCTACTGAGCCATGGGTGATTGATGGTGTGAGAATTACCGTACAAGTGAACTTGATTGATTGTTAAGAAGAAAATAACAAGTTAACTGATACCAGCTTTGAACAGTCAAGACAAAGGTGAACGGTCTACTGGTTATTAAATTTCATGAGATTTAGTGGAAAATTCTTCCACCAAATATGAGAAATTAGACATCCGGAGTTAATGTGGAATCGAGCGTTATTGTACCGCACAGAATAAAGTTGAGTTTTTATGCAGAAAAAAATGGTTACAATCATTCAGTTACAACCTTAATAGTAATGCATATGTTACAAACAAGATATACTGCATTTATCCCATTCACTAAGTGAACTCAGTGTTGGGTCTTTAGCCCATTTCTCAACCATTCATAGTAACTCTGGCATCAAGTTTCTCACTAGTTCCTCTGACATTGTTTTGTAGTTTCTGGACTCTATTTTATTCGAAATGGTGGACAGCTCACTGAAGTCCAGTTCCAAACCTAAGGGTCAGTGTCTTAACCCCAGACCACAGAATCCAGTTTCAGCAGGTCTGAGCTGGTCCTCTGCTCCTGTTTGTCCTACACTGACCACATAGCCTAAAATAAAAAACACTTCAAAGGCACAAAGCTCTTAGAATATGCTGTCAACAATTATCTCGCAATTTACAGGTAATTTCACAGTTCATTTTATCTTTACAATTTTGCAGGTTATTTTAACACATTGCCCAAATCCAATTATCCTACACTTATAAATATTTCTGCTAATAAAAATACATTATATATGTTATATTAAACCTACTCATCTATTATATAGGAAATACAGTCACACATGTAAAACGACTTTGTGTATTATTGTGAACTTCTACATATCATAACAAACTACCAAAAATTGGAATTACTTCAAATTGTTTTGGACCCTTTAATACATAGATGCATGTTTCCGATCCATATTTCTATTCTCATTTAAGAATTCCGTCATTAACTAAGCTATATTTTGCAGGACATGTTTCCTTTGATGACAGTATAACAATTCTAATAACATTTAGGAGTGAAATTCAAATATCACTCACAAATCAGATAGGGAGAGCTCAGCCGGGTAATAGCCCACTATAGTATACGGCTGGTAAAGCATATATACCCACATGGAATTTTTTACATCTAATATTAGCAATGCTTTCTCAATGTACATCATGTGCACGCAACACTGTATCTATTCTTGTGCACAACATTTTTCACAAATCTGACATGATTTTAGTTTAAACACTACTTGCGCATTTGTGTCATTCTTGTGTTTGTGTTTTCTTGTGTCAGACTCCACAGCCTGTCTGAAGAGATAAACTTGTCCACTTGGATAAAGTCTTTCCACTATTCCTCCAAAATGGATTTAAATGATAATATAACCCAGAAAGCCTTGTTTAATAACTTAACAGTAATCACAGTCAAAGAAGAAAGTATGTCTCCTATAACTGTAAAAAAAAAAAACGGAGCAACTACTGAACCAATGGTTGTGCAAAAGGAGACACCAATGTTCCCTTTGGAAAAGAAAAACTTTAGACATTACCCCAACTGGACATTTGAGGATGTTTACCTCAGGGACAAGCAACCGAGACATACGGTAAGCCTGTGCACATTTTATGGTTATCTGCAAATACATTTTGTTAACTAGATGTTACATGGCCTGGAAAGTAATATTTTTTGTCATTCTTTTTCCCATCATTTGTGATTTTTGCATACTTTACTTTAACATAGAATTCAAGTTTTAAGGTGGAATTACTATGGATCTTTTAAAAATGTTTTAAAATTTGGATTTAAGTATCCCAATTATATTTTTTTCCACTCTCTTCCCAATTTCCACTAACCCTGCCTTGTCAGCAGTTCCTCAACTCCTTGGACAGATCTGTGGGATGCCGAGTGGTGGGCACATGGTTCATCCAACCACGTCACCCACCATTCTTTTCACACTGCTCATCCAACACGGAAGCCTTTAGTCAGATCATGAACGATATTATTATGTTCACTAACGATACTTCCGCGATTTAATTTACAGACGCCCGATCTGCACTCAAGTAGTCGCTGGAGAGAAACGTAGCAGGATAGATAAACTGATTTATCTAACCCAAATCCCAGGCAGCGCTTTGCCAATTTGCACTGCCTCATGCAGGAGGCCTGAGGAAAGTCAGAGAACCCATGGTCGGGGTTGAACCAACGACCATCGCGACGTAGACTGTCCTGCAATGCAGCGACTTAGCCTACTACGCCACGCAGACCTCAGAGTATCCCACATTTTTGCATGAAATTAATATTAAGGATGTTGCTGTGTTGTTTTATTTTGCAACATACACTGAAACATCTAAAGTGTATTTATGACTTTGTAGCTTCAACCCTTGTGTCCTAAATTCTGTTACCAGACTTGAACAGTGGCTGACCAATTAATTAAAGGCCGTTAACTAAGGCATTTTTTTCATCTGGAACTCAGTGGCTGACTTCTGTCTTTTCTTTAGCTTTTTATTCTGATAAACACTTAGGGACCCAAAGTGTGGCAAGAAAATATCCCCCACAACATTACACCACCACCACCGGCCTGAACCATTGATACAAGGCAGGATGAATCCATGCTTTCATGTTGTCTATGACAAATTCTGACTATAGCATCTGAATGACGCAGCAGAAATAGAGACTCATCAGACCAGGCAACATTTTAGATCTTTTATCGACCAATTGTAGTGGGCCTGTGCAAATTGTAGCCTGAGTTTCCTTTTCTTAACTGTAAGGAGTGGTACCTGCTGTGGTCTTCTGCTGCTGTAGCCCATCTGCTTCAAGGTTTGATGTCTTGTGTATTCAGAGATGCTCTTTTGCATACCTTGGTTGTAACGAGTGGTTATTTGAGTTACAGTTGTCTTTCCAACACCTCGAGTTAATCTCGCCATTCTCATCCAGAGAACTTCTGCTCATTTTCTCTTTCTCCGATAATTCTCTGTAAACCCTAGAGATAGTTGTGCAGGAAGATTCCAGTAGATCTAAACATTGTGAAATACTCAATCCAGCTTGTCTGGCACCAATGGACATGGTCCATTTGTAGAGAGGTGTCCTTGTGGCATAGTTGGCTATTTTGCTGCCTCACAGGATAAACTATGTCACGATAGTGGATTGTGCTTGACTCTGGCTTCTCCGAATTTGCCTGGAAGCAGCGCAAATTGGCATAGCGATGTCAGGAATATTAGATAGATAAGTCAGATTATCTACAATGAAACATTGCTCTCCAGTGACTCCTTGTGAGCAGATCGGGCACCTGTGAGTTGAATGGCGGAAGTATAGTTGGTGAGCGTAATCAACCCACACATGATCTGACTAAAGGCTTCCATGTTGGACAAACAGTGTGCCAACAAAACAAGTTTATGGGTAATTGGATGAGACCAATTGGGAGGGGATAAAAATGGGGTGAAAAAACTAAATAAATACAAAAAAAATCAATTTGTAAAAAACACAATGTAAAATAATGTGGTGTGTGCATGTGTTCCTGACAGAATTGTCCACATTCTCTGGTTAACTCTGACGACCCAGACTTCAAAAAGGCCTTCATACCAGACATAAAGTTGTACCTTCACAGAAAACTACTCAATGTGCAAGAATGGAATAGACTAGCCCACTTTAATAACCCATTCGGCTTCATGCAATACCCAAATTACACAGGTGAGTGTAATTTTTTGCATAGAAACTATTAGAAAAATGTACTTACAAATGGACTTGAAATTAAACAATGTATATTAATGCCGCTGCTCTCATTAAGACAAATGCCTGTGGAGCAGGCTAAACATCATGGTATATTTGAACTGGTTCATACAGTATGTTCCGACGAGTTTGGAGGCATTTTTCTATGAATGCAGTTTATGTAAGTGTGTGAGATTTGTTGTTTTTGGTTGTTTGTTTGTGTTTACAGAAATTAAAGCAGTGGTGGATATGATCCCTGAGCCAACAGAGCCCCTGCTACAGCCACAGGGAAACCCCGGGTGTATACGCTGTGCTGTAGTAGGTACTGGAGGAATACTGAATGGCTCTAGGATGGGGAAGGAAATAGACGCTCATGAATATGTGTTCCGGTGAGTGGGGCGTTATTTTACCTCACACCGAGAAGCCAACTGACACCTAGTTCTCTATTACAGATGAGCTCTGCCGTAGAACAAAACAAATCATTGCAAAAAAAGTGCAAATATGGAATGCACACGTTAAAGGTAAAACATGTAGTTTTCCAAAACAATAACAAAAGACGTACTTTGCATTAAAAAAGCAAACATCACTATGCCTATAATTTCTATGTTTCTTAGTTGTGTACTTACATTATCCTAAATGTTTCCACCAACTTTTAAACTTTTTGAAATTTGTAATATCATTCGAAGACACGGGATGTTTCATTTTGTCTTCTGTCAATGGCGTCATGTAATCTTTGACTGCTCTAGTTGCTCTAAGTTCCAGGGAACCACCAAACATAACGTGAATAAAGTTATAATATTTTTAACAATACATTACTTTGTCAGTGAACATTTTTTCAGCCGGAGACACTAGATTGGAAGGTTGTCATTGACGACGATAACAAAACCAATGATCCCACGCTACTTCCCGACGTCATCCAAGTACATCTTTTGCTATTGTTTTGATTGAGAGCCCCCTAGCGGCCAAAAACTACATATTGTACGTTTAAGGGAAACAAAGAAGGAAATGAACAATATAGAGTACTTGTATCAGGCATTTATTAGGGATTAGCTGAGGATCGTATCTGTACTCGTAATGGCCTTCCTGGAAATGGGCAGAGCTACCCTGGAAGCGGTTAATTTCGGCCTGACATCGATATGATCTGCACAGCAATTGCTATATGTTTGAAAAAAAGCATTGCTCTGCAGCTCAAGTCGGAGACTGTTCTCTAACCAGTTTTGTTCCGAATATCGGAGCAAACCATATCTATTTCAGGCTTGATAGAAACACTTCCAGGTAGCTTCGCCCACTTCTGGGAAGGCCATGCCCATTCCGAGTACTGATATGGATACTCAGCTCATCCCTAGCATATACATTATCAAATAGGCTTAAGTTGAACCAAAGGTTAATGTTGCTCTTCCTGATATTCTGTGTGTGTGGGGCATATACCGGTATATACACCGTGTTCCAAATTATTATGCAAATTAAAATCCTCATAAAAATTTTATATTTAGTTTTCAATCAAACTCATGAATGGTATTGTGTCTCAGGGCTCTTTGGATCACTAAAATCAATCTCAGACACCTGTGATAATTAGTTTGCCAGGTGAGCCCAATTAAAGTAAAACTAATTAAGAAGGATGTTCCACATTATTAAGCAGGCCACAGGTTTCAAGCCATATGGGAAAAAAAAGCATGTCCTAAATGTCATCCTTGAAATATCATGTAATCTACAGCTCAGTAAACGTATTTACAGTTCTCTAACCATATATTTTGCTACTACGCAAGTGCCATGTCGGGCAGCCTGCCAGAGTTGGAAACACAAAGCCAGAGCCCGTCTACGGAGAGTCTTTCTACTCCCTATTAAACCTCATTGTACCGAATTTCGGTTGCAGTTCCACCAGTGTTCCACTAGGGGTGATCGCAGGCAAGTGCAAAATGAATGGGAGTCTATGGAGCTAGACGGCTAAATTTTTCTCTTTCGCCTGATTACTCCAAGAGTGTATGGCTGCAGCCTGGAGCCCATAGATATCTACATTAGATGTCGCTTTGGGCTTCTAAGCATACGTCAAAACCGCCGCCATTTTACAACGGGGTTCTGTAGGTTGCGCTTGTTATGACATGTACAGTAGCTAATTATTTCTGCTCGCCTGCATAACGCATGGATGATGCCGGACTTTTGTGCTGCTTACGGGTGTTCGAACGAAAGGAATGAAAAA
>JACXGM010007046.1:0-31442 GCA_016801145.1 Umbra pygmaea | reverse complement strand
TCACTGTAGAACCGTAACAGAAGACTAATACTCGACAACTGAGATCATAAACCCGCCCCGTTATATACAGAATCTAATGAGCGGAACGAGATCCACCTGCGTCTCACTCCATGCCAACCTAGCATAGAGAAGGCTAGAGTTCCGCTCTGCAGCCGAGGGAGAGAGCTTCCTAAAACATGCGTGTCCTAACTCCAAATAGGAACACCAAACAAAACCCCTGAACCCTGTTAACAAAAAACACTAGGTTAGAACAACCCCTTATCTAAAGCAACAATGTCCCACTCTTAATACTCCGGAGAGGCACAGCGCTGGGTGCCCTGTGCAGCCCTGACAGATTTGCTATTGATAGGTATGTGTTTGGGTAAAATTAACATTTTTGTTTAATTCCATAAATTACTGACAAACTGTCTCCAAAATTCCAAATAAAATATTATAATTCAGACCATTTATTTCCAGACCATGACAACTCAAAATAGAAAAGAGTCAGTGTTGTCAGACCTCGAATAAAACAAGTTCATATTCATTTTTAAGCAAAACAATACTCGTGTTAAATTAGGAAGAGTTCAGAAATCACCAGTCTTTCACATTGATGTTAAGTGACTTTATGCCACTCCTGGCACACAAATTCAAGCAGCTCGGGTTTGTATTTGTGACCATCCATCTTCCTCTTGGTCACATTCCAGAGGTTTTCAATTGGGTTAATTTAAGAGAAATCTTCAGTGGCGTTTTCCATAGTTTTATGTGTTTTATTAGCTTAATACCTCTGTAGCTTCTTAATGGAGGCTGTGGCATTTAAACAATGCTAAATTGGTACTAAGGGTTTAAAGTGTGCCAAGACATTTTCCTGTTCTTACCTGACAGGAGTAGCACCAGGTGGGGTCTTCTGCTTCTGTAGCCCATCTGCTTGAAGGTTTCAATGTGTTGTGCATTCAGAGATGTTCTTCTGCACACCTTGGTTGTAACAAGTGGTTATTTGAGTTACTGTTGCCTTTCTATCAGCTCAAACCAGTCTGGCCATTCTCCTCTGACCTCTACCATCAACAAGGCACTTTCGCCCAGAGAACTGCTGCTCACTAGTTATTTTCTCTTTTTTGAACCTTTCTCTGTAAACCCTAGAGATGGTTGTGCGTGTTGAGGAATGAAGTCTATAGGAGCATCGTAATACAGTTAAAGCAGATTAGAATGGTATAACTAGATAAGAGTATCATGCATCTGAGACACTGAGGCCTGTTATGTTATCTGCATGATTTTTTTTTACTACAGGTCATTTTTGGGATTTGTTGAACAACAATGTTCAAGGCCATCAAGAAAATTGAAGAGGCTTCTGGGAAGTTCTCTCTTAGACTTGAAAGAGCTAGAAAGTTCAGATAAGAGAACAACCTGCTGGAACAAGGGTCTGGCATTCTCCCAAGTCAGATGGGGTCCTGAGCCGTTGGCCCCGAGAGGTCCTGATGAGGGAACATATACATCACGTCTTTTGAACATGTACCGGATTCTGTTCCTGACCAGCTGTGATTGCCTGTCCTTTGTTGCTTTTGAGATAAAAATAAAGATGCTGCTGCCTAACAAAGACTCTGATTTTGACCAAGATGATTTCCAGCAAAATAACCATCTTCTTCATGTGGGCAAATCCCAGTTGAACAGCACTTCCTGAAATTCTGAAACAAGCCTGCCTGGCACCAACAACCATATCACATTCAAAGTCACTTATATCATGTTTCTTCCTCATTCTGATACTTGGATTGAATGTCCGCAGCTCGTATTGACCATGTTTATATGCCTAAATGCATTGACTTGCTGCCACGTGATTGGCTGATTAGATATATGTGTTAACGAGTTGTTGAACAGGTGTACCTAATTAAGTTGCCGGTGAGTGTAGATTAACAGAGGCATCAAGCCTGATTCCTACTATATACAGTAAGCAGCCAATAATAGCATATCCAGGAGCCCATCAAAATTAACGTCTGTCACCTTGAAATACAAAAAGCAAAAAAAACTGCAAACACAGAAAATGTAATAGGGGGTTGTCAAGGCAAATATAACATGTGGTTTTAAATATATGACCATTATGCATGATAAATCATTCAGGGAATATTCAGATGTTGTCTGTGCTACGTTGATGGTGTATATATTCCAGACGTGTGGATGGTACGTGGACTTTGAAATCTGTTTGGTTTTTGTGTGAGTTCTCAGTTCCTGGAACTTCATTATAAAGATGCAGATATTTTAAATCAATCCAAGTTTTACCCAAACATGAGACTAGGGATTGAGTAAAGAACAGTACTGGGAACGTGAGAAATCGTTTATAGAGTATTTTCTGAAAGAGAATTAGAGGTTTAAACAGCAGCTATGCAGCATCATCAGCATCTCTTTAAAGGCCCATTTATCCATCAGCATGACCCAAACAGATGTGAGCAGGATTTTGAAGGGTTATAGAAGTCTCCATTTTCTGGTCAGACCTGAATTGCTCAGGGTGCCTCATAGACAGTCGGGATGTATTGAGTATTAACTTATCCTTAATGTTCTAGCAGAATCTTTAGGAGGATCTAATATGCAGATATTTATTGTTGCAAACAGTTTCATTATGAAGTCCTAATGGAAGGGGTTTCAAATTATTTTAGGTATTCAAGTAAGATATCAGTGTTGCATGTTAACATCCACAAAGGTTTATTGCATTTTGAGATGTATAAATACCCCAGCAAGTAACTGTTCAGTCATAAACAAATTCATGAAGCTAAGACAGTTGGTAGCAGTTTCCATAGTAACCCATGCTGAGTAGGAACAAAAAAGGCTGAACTGATTTAAAACTGGGAGCCACCCATGAAAACCATTGCATTTTAATTAATAAGAACAAAAAAGCAACAAAGACGATATTGTGTAACAGACAATGAGTGCACTAGATTGGATCCAAAGTTTTTTTACATTTTGAATGCTTGTAAAACAAAAAACACATTATCAAGAGTGACAATGTGAGGTTTTTATTATGCAGGATACAATGCAGTGAGGAGAAGCGATGTAACCATACAGTGAACAAACAAACTACATGAAGCCTACCAAGGGTTAAAAGAACTAGAAGTGCAGATCCTCAAAACTGCCTTTAGGGGATACTATACATGTGTCATTTGATATTAATACAGCACACAGATAATTAATTTGATCAGAATTATTTTATGAATATAAGCTTACAAAAGTGATGAGAGCATTTTGTTACATCCTTCTCTTTGCCATTTCTTTAAGTGGGTAAAGCATAAGGGATCAACACTGTTACCCGTAGAAAGGTGAAACTTTGCATATAGTTTTCTATTGAATTTGACATCTGCACAGTTGCACTGTTTGCATCGACGTGCAATGGATTTGTGCAATAGAATTGAACATATTGATCAGCACTGCTTACCATGTGACCAGAGGGAGACAATCCTCGCCATTGAGGTGACTAGTAAATACCGTACAACAGTTCATAGTGTCCGTAGAAACAAAGAGGACTGTTACACAACAACATGTAACTCTGTGGTGGTCTTGGTACCAGCGAAATGTCCATGGTGACCGTGTACAGTCATTTAAGATAATGTGGTCCATTTAGTCTGTGGGAAGAAGCGACCGGTCCAAAAGTCCTGGACATAGTTGGCGATGTACTGTAGGTTGTAGGCTCAGAGCCATGAGTGTTGTAACGAGCAGGCAGGGCACTATGGTGTTGAAGGCCAAACTTTAGTCAACGAACAGGATCCATACATATGTATTCCTTTTGTATTGGTGAGAAAGGTTCATGGCGATTGCGTTAGCCATGGTTTACTCAGGTTAAGTAGGTAAATTGAGGTGAGAGCAATGATGGGGTGGAAGTTGTTCAGATCTGTCAACTACCCTTTCTTGGGGAAAGAGAGGGTGGTGGATGTTGAAGCAGAGTGGAATCATTTCCTGGGAGAGGTTGAAGATGTTAGTGAATAATTGCAGCAGTTGGTCTACACACACTGTAAGGTCTAGAGATGCCAGAAGTGTTGCAGGTGTTTACACGTTTGAAGGAGTTATGTCCCTCATACTCAGATCTGGCCCGTGAATTCAGATCCACTCCATTCTAACATTACAAACCTGTAATGTTGGACTTATTTAGACCTGGGACATCATGTGGGTACAATTAATGATGAGGTAGAACAGAAAAACAGCAGGCTCTGCGTCAGGGAGAGGACCAGACAACGTAAGTATAAATTGTATGTTTTATTGGTTGTAGTAGATGAAGAGAGATGGTTGGAATATATTGCTGAGGGAATGTGTCTCCAGGTAGATGGCAGATGGAAGAGTGGTCAGTGGTGATGGTAGATGGTCCGGTGCACAGGTGCAAGAGATGTAGTTCCAGGATTCCAGGTTAGTGAGAAGATGAGTGGTGGTGGGCATGTGTTTCTAAAAATGCAAAAACGGAATTACTGACCAGGCAAATCAGTTGCTGAGAAAAACAGAGGCTGACGGATGACAGGCAAGATTTCTGAGGCTTTATTCGCAGCACATACTAGTGTGACTTAAGGATCCAGCGGTGAGTCAGTGTCAGGTCTTTCCTTAAATAGCGGCGACTGGTGATCGGGATTAGGTAAGGTGAATTAGCTGGCAGGTAGAGGAATGTGTGGCCACACCCACTTCTCCTAGAACAGGCAACACTGAACAAAACAAGACAGGCAACAAAGAAACAAGGCTCAGGGGGCAGGGTTCGTGACGCTCTGGCCCTTGTAGGGTAAGATTTGAGGTCCCCTGACTTACGTAGTCCTCTATGGTGACATTCAGGACAGAGCTCTCGCTATCCTTCAACACACCTGTAGGTGGCTCAGAGTCCTGACTCAAAACGTGAGAAAAAGGAGTCCAGTTTTGGAGGTGTTGGTATCACTATGGAGCACTCTACTGTCTCTCCATATTTCAATTTCACCACCTTAATTCCACTATGTAACCTTTATTTGTGCAGCTTCATGCCAGTGATAACCTATTGCCATACAATGCTTATAGGCTGCATTCCTAGCCTTAATTAATCAATGCTGCTTTCTGTCCAAAGTTTTTGTTTGGGATACGTTTTTATGGTTGGAGTCTGTATAATTTCAGTTGTACATTTGAGTCAGCAAATTCACTTACATTCCCTTCTGAGGCAGTCTTGAACAAACTTCGATCCATGTGATAAAAACAGCCCTGGAGCATGGCCTCCAATTGCTCGTCCCATTGTTATTTTTCTTAATAGTGGGGAAATCTCTCTTTAGTCTTCGTTAGAGTGAGTAAATTGATGTCCTAGTGCCCCATTACCCCTTCCAGTCCGGTGTTCAGCGTCACCAGCTTACCCGCCACCACCAACCCAATGCCCTGTCATCATCCAATCTTGGACTTGTTGCCTTTCTCCATAATGCCCATTTGGTTCGCATTTCTCTTATTATTTCACATTTCATCAATCATTATGTGTATTTAACTCCCTCTGGATCCATCCTTGTCAGTTATTTCATTGCATTGTTCTGCATGCTGAAATTCAATTCAACAAGCATGGGTGATAATAAATGTACTATTTATAAAATAAAGAGTAAAAGAAATAACAAATTATTGTGAAACTTGTTTGTTTCACTTTCTATTTCTAGTGTGTTTTGTACTAATTTGTTTTTGTGCACTTATGCACTGTAACTTGTGTCTTATTTATAAATGTCTGCAACTCTACGCCACCTTGTGGTCAGTTGTATAGCAGTCGTTCCCTGTCATTGGTTCAAACCATGCAGCTAAAATCAACATTGTTGTGTGTACAAAATATCAAATGAACAATAGCTGTGATATTGACTTACAATGAAATGCTATTTTTCATCTGAATTATTGGAACCTATGAAGAACATATTGGATAGTCATAGTTATACTACTATGCTTAGACTTTATTGAATTCTGTATATGCACATGTTGATAGCAGTCATTTTCCATAATTATTCAGTTACATCACATTGCAACATCAAATATACTTTTATATATTTATTTTAAATCTCCTTCATGATTTACAATATATCTAATTTTTCTGTTGCTCTTACATTTTTTGTCTTTTGTAAATACAGATTTATTGTTTTATACATCTGGCAAGCATCAATATTAACAATCATTTTAGCTGAAATTTGTAGTGCAGATATAACCTTTCCAAAATAAAACACACAGGAAAACCACTTTACTAATGAAAAAAGGTATACAAATTGTAAACATACATTCAAATAGAGCCATCAAAATGAATGTAAACATTTAAAAGAAACATCTACAGGTTCAATACACACGTCTATGAATATCTACAATCACGATTAATCAAGATACATCAAGGGAAAATCCAGTTAAGGTCAATAACTTCAAATACATCTTTGACTTCTGTGATGCATACCACTACAAGAAAAGACAGCATTGAGTAAAACAATAGCAATGCATGCCACTTATGTGTTCAACGAGACAAATCCATTTCCCAGATTTGTAGCAGGTATCATTTGAAGTTACTGTGATCAATTCTATCATTAATATAACCTGACAATTCTGTTTACGGAATTACAATGTACATTGAGTGCTATGATGAGTAATAAACATTCACAAATTTAGACAAAATCATAAATACAAGAACTGAAGTAAATAAATTGAAAGGAATGGGTTATGCATAATTAATGAGTGTGAATTCCATTGTTAAAAATGTGCTTAATCCAGAAATATTCTATGATAACAATGTCCCAAATTACCAACCAAAATCCACAACAATTAATTGAAAAACAAAATATCAACAAGCACGGCCAGGAGCGGGGGGGGGGGAATGTGATGCATCATCACTTTCTGTACAACACCTCTATTTGGTTTTATATAACAACATCTACACATGTAAGAATCACAAAGCGTAACTGTGGATAGCGGAAGCACAGGGGTTTTGTAGGGACGTTCCAAATTAGCTCCAAAAACATATTGCCATTTTGACATGGAACATACTTTTTGGAAGACATTGCATTTGCCGTATAAGAGGAGTTTTTAACAAAGGGAGACCAGGAGACATCTAAGGATTTGACCAATAATCACAATGGTCATTAATATTTTAGGAGAATATTTTAGGAGTAGAATATTGAAGTGAAATATCCTGCAGTGGTATAACCCACAGGACACATCAGTGCATCATGTTTACACTGCCTACATGACCGATGGGACCTTCCTTGGCTGAGTGTTTTTTGGAACAGGCCCCGTGTTTAAAATCTGTGCCCAAGATGAGAGCCAGGGGCAGGCTGGACCCAGACAGTTTTCAGACAGCAGCATCCCATGCCCTTGTGATGGATAGCAAAATAGAGCACTGAGTGGCTGTCTCTGCAATCTTACCATTCTCAAAAGTATCTCTAGACTTATGTCTTATGTATTCAAGTATGATTTTGTCATTTGCAAATACATTTCGAAGAAATACATTCAACCTAAGAAAAAATACTATATAGTTGCGTTCCTTTGCAGTATGTCATCCTGATTTCAGAGCATCCTATGGAAGACGACCCCTGACATGCATGTCATATTTACCAGGACATCCCTGAGACAATACAATTTGATCTGAATTTTATATGTGTAAATTCCCTGTAAGACAGGTTGAGGGCTATTGAGATTTTGTCCAAACACAACAGAAAAAGGGAGAGAGAGGCAGCAATGGCTTTCTCACAAAACACATACACTTGTTATGCTAACTACTTTTTCTAACTACAGGTGACAACACTGTTACTGACATGCATCTAAAACAACAAAGAGCAAACAGGGACATCAAAGAACTTCCATCCTGACATAACCACCAGGTGTTCCAATGATGTTCTAATGACCAATGTTTTTCTGCAGGGTGTAACCTATTTTATTATGAACAACAATATGCAGCTTAAATGTAGGGATGGTTAAATTGAAAGCCATCCAAACTTTGGTGAACTGTGTCACAAACATTTTAAAGTAAAAGCAAAAAACATTTGTTTTTAGATGATTGGTGTATCTTCTCCATATTAGCTTACTTTTTCAAAATGAACAAATAGTGATCAGGGAGATATTTCCCATTATTAATAAAAACTTGCTATAGTAACATAACACACCTAAGGGACTGTTAACAGTGGAACAGACGGCATTTTAACAACTTTACAGATAGACAATCATAACATACACCGATCAGCGATAACATTATGACCATCTGTCTAATATTATGGTCCCTCTTTGCTGGCAAAACAGCAGCCCTATACGCAAAAAACTGTGATGCTGACACCTTTCCATCAGAACCAGGATTCACTTTTTCAGCAATTTGAGCTACACAAGCGGATGGATCTGTTGGATCTGACCACACGGTTCAGCCTGCTTTCCCCACGTGCATCAATGAGCCTTGGCCGCACATGACCCGGTTGCTGGTTCACCGCTTTTCCTTCCTTATATTATTTTTGATAGGTGCTGACCACTGCAGACCAGGAACACCCCACAAGATCTGCAGTTTTAGAGATGCCCTGACCCAGTTCTTTAGCCATCACAATTTGGCTCTTGTCCAAGTCGCTCAAATCCATACACTTCGTCCATTTTCCCGGCTCTGCTTCTAACACAACAAATTTCAGGACAAACTGAAGAAGCAGGAAAACTCGACAAGCGTAAGGATTTGAGAGACTTTGAGAAACTAACAAGGGGCAAATTGTGATGGCTTGATGACTGGGTCAGAGTCTCAAAATCTGCAGCTCTTGTGGAGTTTTCCCAGTCTGCAATGGTCAGTACCTATCTAAAATGGTCCAAGGAAGGAAAAGCGGTGTAACAGCTAGAGGGTCATGGGCAGCCAAGACGGTTGATGCACGTGAGGAACAAAGGTTCAACATACTGTAGCTCAAATTTCTTAAAAAGTAAATGCTGGTTCTGATATAAAGGTGTCAGAACACACAGTGTATTGCAGTTTGTTGCATATGGGGCTCCTGTTTTGGCGGAAAATAGGGAGACCTACACAATATTAGGCACAAGGTCATAATGTTATAGCTGATCAGTATGTACAATATAGTGTATATTAAATATTTTTTTTATGTTCCAAAACCAGCTTTATATATGGTTTTAAAATAGGTTCTATTCAACTCAGGTTTCCATGATGTAGAGTAAAACATTGCTGGCAGAATATATTGATGCAGTTAGAATTTTCACAAATGCCCAACTCTACAACACTCACCAACATTCTATGCTTGTCAGAGCATCTTATAAAGGGCACCTTGTTATTTCTGGAGGTGTATTTCAACATTCTAATATAATTTCATGTTGTTAAAATGCTCAGTCCACTTTAAGTAACGGGGGAAAGAAATAATGAGTTAAACAGACGAAACAAGGGTTTGATCCAGATGTATACAGTCATATTTGTATATGGGAATTTGAGGTCCACACAAAGATAATAAAACATGACAAATCGGTCCCCACAAAGGTTATTGGCAGTACCCCACTAGGAATATGTAGATTTCTGGCTTAGGGTTCAGAGAAAACCTTACAATTCATATTAGGGTAAAATTGCAAGTACATTTAGGCTTAGACATTATCAGTTAGGTTTAGATTTAGGCATAAGGGCTAGGTTAAGTTTAGTCATAAAAGTTAGGTTGTTGAGAGTAGGGTTTCATTTAGGGCTACAGATATATAAAACATGTATGTGTAGGAATCATTTAATGTTTAAATTTAGTGGGAATGTATCAGACTGACACATACATGCCTAACTATATTATATTCTATATGTGTCAATGTACAGGCAGTGGATATTCTATACTCTATCACATCTAGGTACATCAATGTCCGTAATAGCAAGGTGTTGGTCCTTTTTGTCCTTTGTGCGTTGGGTGAGTGGTACAGTATGGATTGTTATTCTGTCTGTCTGTCTTTCTGTCAGCGTGGGAAGGGGCTAACTCCATCTCTCAGTCTGAGAAGAGACTAGCAAAAGATTTGCGCAGGTTCCGTATGGTCTCAGCCTTCACCTCGTCCTGGCTAAGGCTGGCCCGCGGCGCTGGGGTTTCTGGAATGTTGAAGGTATTGGTAAGAGACTGGGATTTGCTATAAAGAGAGGAAATGGTAATAGAGGAGAGGAATAGGCTATTAAACTCATGCAGCAAACCCATGTAATGGCATGTACGTGAGAGAAAATGAAAAAGAGACCAAACACTCAGGGGAAAGATGGGGTTCTTTCAACTTGATATATACTGTATGGTGAATGACTGATGTGGATGCAAAGTCATGCTTTGAACTTCGTGCCTATAGTCATGCCTTTGCAATCAGTCAGGCCTATAAGCACATTCCAACTTGTAACTGCATTAACACAATTTATCACTACAGTTTTTACACATTTTTGTGCAGCATATAAAAGGGGAGCACAAAGTAAATGCTAAAATAGAATAGACAACAACAAGTCGCAATGTTTATGAAAAACCATTTCAAGGATTGTAGGACATTGAAAATGATGGCAGTTGTTGAATAATGTTAGAAATTATTCAATATAATCTCATTTTTGAAAGCAACCCAAACTTACAATATTTTTTAACATTCAAAAACTGTGCGAAAACATTATTTTGGAATTCTCAACAAGGGCACAGGACTTATTCATGCAAACCCAAACATTTTAAAGGTGTGCTTTGTACAATTTCAAAGGGGTGAGAATGGCAGTTACTTTATATTTTCAGTGACCAGCTTCCAAAAGCCTAAAAATCATTATATTTTCTGATATTTTTAAAATACGAAAAGCAATTTAGATAGAACAATGATTCCCTACACTGTGCAGTGCTTATTTCGCCATTTTAACAGGAATTGCAATGAGGAAATCATAGAGTTGTGCTTCCACAGTTAATGTTGATGGGCACAGGACAGCCCACTTTTTAAAACAAATTATGCACTTTAGACTGTGCTTTTGTGTGTAACAAAGCACTGCATAATATAGGACAGCCCTATTAAATGCTGGGCCTAGAAGCCTGTTGCCCTTTCTTTTTACATTGTAGCCCTCTAATCTGGGACCTTTTAAATTTAAACCTGGTACACCAGGTGGGTTCAATCAAGGATAAGGTTGAACATTAAAACGGCAGGCTCCAGCCCTCGTAGCGCAAACGTTGAATATCCCTGGTGTAGGATCATTATCCAACGTAGTTGTTTCATATTTTTGAAAATACAAGGAAATATAGCTTTTACAACTTTTTGAAACGAGCCACAGAAAGAGAGAGTAGTGCTGTTCTCATAGCACATTATCTTACAAATAGCATGTTTTATAAAATCAATCACACTGTAAACATCTTATCCCATTACAACACATAATATGGATCAGCAACTCAATATTCATCTTTATATGTAGCCTTCTGAACAGACCATCTTAAAAGTATAATGTCAAGCTGTTGTTGATGCAGATAAAAATATATTAAATGTAGATCTTACAACATTATAGCTAAAAACACTTTTACTTCAAGTGTCACGAATCCACATCCTGCTTTCCTCTGGAGATCGGAGTCGCCGGTCTATTTAACCACCAGCCTGAGCACAACACTACAACATCTTAAAAGGACATCTATTATGCACGCCAATCACCCATGCGCATCTACACCTCATCTACTCATCACCCCGCTATATAACCTGGGATGTTGTCACTAGTGTTTGAGCTTAATGGTTTCTGAGTTTCGTGCAATTTGTGCTAAGTCTCTCTAATGTGTTACATTCATTAATCACTCTAAATTGATTACCAGGCATCTGCTTCCACCAGCTTGGAGTCTACATTGGCCTTACCAGAATACTACTATCACAAGGCAGTTTCTTCCTGCTGCAGCTCTTCCTTTACCTGGTCCAAAAGCCAGAACACTACACATCTGACCAGGCCAAAAATGCACTGGTTATCTCAATGCTTAAGAATAAGGCACTGCAATGGGAAACAGCATTCTGGGAAGGCGAGGCAGCAGCATCTTCACATACAATACCACCTTCATAGCTCAGTTCAGGGCAGTTTCCGATCATCCTTCTGAGGGTAAGGGAAGAGAGCGTCTCCTACACCTACATCAGGGAGATGCACCTGCTTTGGAGTACGTTTTGGAATTCAGAATGGTGGGTGCTACGTCAGGATGGAACGAGCGTGCTCTGTGCATGTTCTATTGGAGGTGATGATGAGAGGATGTCAAGTTGAAGCTGGCATGCAGAGACGATGATATGAGTCTGGATGCTCTCATCTCCATTCGCTTAGACAGGAGACTCCCGATCCCAGTGGTACAGTTCCCATCTCAGTAACATAAGTAGGGATGGTTCTCGAACCCGGTTCTATTACGGACCCGGTTCCAAATTTTTCAAGACCCGATAATCAATAAGGTCCGAGCTTATCGATACTGCTATCGAGACTAGTGAACAAGTGCGTCAATTGTGTATACCTTGGAATTATTATTATATAAAATAAAAACGATTTCACTTCAACTTATTTTCTCACCCCCTTGTCCACGCAACACAATTCTCGACCGATTTGCTTTGCGCTGAATAAAACAAGTTTTACTGTTTGTTTTTACCATATCACACACTGTATGTACATACTGTACATGTGTTTAATGTTGCAGTTACGTATTACGTAGTGAAACCTAAACATCATTCGGGGCGGGAAGACAAATCTGAGTATAACAAGTTTGCATTAAACGAGCATCGAACAAAAGATTATACGAAAACGGAAAACCAAATAGCAATTGATTTTTTACCTACGCACTTCATTTTTACCAAGTCGCACACTATAATGTACAGTACATAGCCTGTTCACATTGCACGTTTTGAGTGTTGTTCTGTGTTTGTAATGGTAGGATCATTACCATAATGGTAGAAATCTAAACACTATTCGTAGAGGGAAGACAAATCTGAGTCTAACTAGTTTGCATTAAACAAGCATCGAATTGATGGTGTTTTCACACAACGTAAAGGTGTATCTACAACGCAGTCAAGTCGGACCCACGAGGAACGACAGTCAATATACTAATATCCATTATGACCAACTCCATTTTCTGTGTCAAAACATCAACAACAATAGAATCACAAAACAACGAGTGATGACAGATTATCCCACCTCATGCATATGGCTGTGGGTCTACACTAGTAAAAACCTTAAACATGAATGATCTGGTGACAGACTTTGATCAGTTAAGGCCCAGACGCTACCCTCTTATGGACTATACAAATAGGAGACAACAGCACCACAAGGTAAGAAGATATGAATAACCTTCTAATCTAAAGAGCAAATAATCACAGACAGCAACCTGATGCTATTTGATGAATTGTAATATAGTTAATAATTGTTGGCTTTGTCAAAGCATATTGATGTTACATTAAAAGCAATTAGGTGATCAGATGTGATATAATGCTGAAGTGTCTGAGGCTTAGCACTGATTCCTGGTTTCATTGTGTGCTGTTGGACCTGTGAATTCAGTGACATTGTATGCAGTGCCCAATAGAAAGGAGAGACTTGGATTTAAGGTAGTACAATCTGAAAGAATTGCACTTTATGGTCATGTATGGATGTGTTATTACAATCTAACTGTAAGCACAATATGCACTTATTCAGGCCTGTTTGTCTATGAGAAGGAAATAGAGCTCTGATAGATACACACAGGGAGGCAGATTTTAATTTGACCATGCCCCAGACTCCGAGTTGTGTACAAATCGATTGGTCCTTCATTAACTCCCATGTAATTAGCCTAACGTTATTGTGTGATCCTAAATAAACTTTGGGCACTTTTTGTTGTTTCGATAACCATTAAATCAAACAGTCACAGACTCACAGTTTTTGCAATAAAAGCAATAATAGTTATGCTAATATGAAGAATTTATTGTCGTCTTGTCTTTCCACCAAATAAAAGAAAAGTATCGATAACAGTATCGATAAAGACTTGGATCGTTAAGCAGTCTCAAAAATGGTATCGATATCAATAAAAATTAACGATCCCCATCCCTAAACATAAGTCCCCAATCATCTCCTCTAACTTCAAGACTTTTCCATATGACTGTGCATGTGGTTACGTCTGCACAACCCTGTCATTCATTGGACCTCACTGGACATCAGAGCCTGGTCTACCTCATACCGGAGAACCTATCTACCCTTGGTCCAGCCTAATGTGCCCATTGAGTACTCCAGTTAAATGGATGTGTTTTCTCCTTCACACTCCACCCGTCTCCATCCTCTGGGACTTTGCCATGGACTTGATGGAAGGATGGAGCCCCCTACGGAGCAGGATATACCCCCAGTCGGTCATGGAAATGGAGGCTATGGAGAAGTACAGGAAGGGGGCCCTACAACAGGGGTTTACCAGACACTCTTCTTCCCCTTCCTCCTCCAATGTCTTTTTCGTGGCCAAGATGCATGGGGGTCAAAGGCCCTGCATTGACTACCATGAGCTTAACAACATCACCATCAAGTATTGGTACCATCTCCTGCTGGTGGCCTCTGCCATAGAACAACTGCACAGAGCACAATATTTCACCAAACTGGACCTGGGGGAGCGCCTATAACCTAATCTTTATCAAGGCCGGAGATGAGTGGTCTTTAGCACTACCTCAGGCCATTATGAGTACCGGGTGATGCCCTATGGTCTAGCCCAGTGGTTCTCAAACCTCTCCTGGAAATCCCCATCTATGTCATATATTGGATGTATCCTAGAGCTAGCACACCTGAATCAACTTGTCAACTACTTATCAAGCTCTGACCTGCTTTAATCAGGTGAGCTAGTTCAGGGCTACAACAAAACTGTGAGACGGCTGGGGGTCCCCCAAGGAGAGGTTTGAGAACCACAGGTCTAGCCAATGCACTCTCAGTCTTCCAGTCCTTTGTGAATGATGTGTTCCGGGACATGCTAGGTATACAGATTTTAGTTTACATCAATGACATCCTAGCTACTTTTAAGAAGCACGTCAGTCACGTCCGGGCTGCCCAGCTGCGGCTTAGGGTACACCAACCCTTGCTAAATGAGAAGATGAGTTCCATCAGAAGTCCATCTCCTTTCTGGGATACAGGATTGGGCCCCAGGGCATCTTTTTGGAACACCCAATATGGCTGTGGCTAAGAGATAGATGGACAATATTGAACTTAAATAAAGAGTTGATCAAATAAATAAATAATGATTGAGGAAAATACAAAATGTATAAGCTAGAGCTTAATGTTAAAATGTCAAATGTAATAAAATATAGACAGCAATAATATAAAAAAATGTGGGATTGGAAATGATGCATACTTTAGAACAAAGACAATACCTATGTCAAATACATAAGCTGATCCTTCCCATAAAAAAGAGAAGAAAAAAAAAAGGGTATGCAGAGCTTCCTGGCCTTCACCCACTTTAACTGACAATTCATCGGGTACTTCAGCTCCATAGCTGCCCCGCTCACCTCCCTCCTAAATGGGGTCCACCACAAATTGGAGGGGAACAAGGAGGCCAACGACGCGTTCTGGAGGTTGAAGACCATGTTTACTACAGCACCTGTGTTTTAGCATCCAGACCCAATGCAGCCCTTTGTGGTACAAGTGGATGCGTCAGAGGGGGGTGTGGGCATGGTCCTCTCCCAATGACAGGATAAGCATAACAAATGACATCCCTGTGCTTTCTTTTCAAAGAAGCTTACCCCAGCGGAGTGTAACTATGGTGTTGGAGACAGGAAGCTGTTGGCACTGGTCCTGGGTCTGGAGAAGTGGAGACACTGGGTGGAGGGAGCTTCCCATCCCTTCCAGTGTCTCACCAACCATCGGAACCTTGAGCACATATGAGCAGCAAAGAGGATGAACTCACGGCAAGCCTGGTGGGCCTTATTCTTGACCAGGTTCCAATTCAACCTCTCTTACCGCCCAAGTACATAAAGTCCGATACCTGTCTCTAATGTACAGTGTTGGAGAAAGAAGAGAGCAGGGTGGCCCTATCCTGTTGCCCTCCCTCATTATTTCCTGCGTTGTCTGGGACACAGAAAAGGACATCAGAAGGGCCCTACAGGACAAACCTGCTCCAGCCAACAACCCTCCAGGATGAACCTATGTACCTCTCCGCAGGACATGCTAGTATTGCGAGCAACTTACACACTGTCTACGAACAATTGGTGGCCCAACTTGGAACGAGACGTAGCCACATACGTTCTGTATGTGCTTGGACCAAGGCGCCTCAGAAAACTCTGGCACGGAAATTGATTCCCCTGCCCGTGTCTCAGCGACCTTAGTCTCATTTGTCTATAGATTTTGTAATCGACCTCCCCAAATCAGATGCATATACCACAATCATGGTGGTGGTCCATAGATTCTCCAAGGTCTGTTGTTTCATCCCTCTAACAGGTCTTCCAACCTCTCTACAGATCACTGAGGCACTGTTCCAACAGGTCTTGTGGCACTACGGACTCCCAGACGACAGCATCTCTGACCGTGGCTCCCAAATTACATCTCGCATTTGGAAGCCCTTCCTGGAGAAGCTTGAGAAGCAATTTATTGCAAGCTAGCAGACACGCTAGCTAAGATATGCTAACTAATAGTTAATGCAAACTAACCCTAGTTTACACCAAAGTGTCAGACATTTGTTTACAATCATGAAAGATGGTTAAGACATGAAAGTGAAAATACCAAATATTTTGCAGCCTAGGCACATGGTAGCTAACCTGACTCCGCCAGATGGATTGCTTCGCATTTGCTCTGCATATCCATCTGGAAACCTTCCGTTGGAGAACATTTGGGAAGGGGTGAAAATACTGGTTAGCTGAATGGATAAACAGTCTGTCTATCAACACCTATGTTGGTGATAGACGGGCCAAATCAACCAGAAAACTTGCGCGATAGCTACACACAGGGCTGCTGACAGGAATCTGTGGGCCCAGGACAAACTCCACATTTTGGGCCCCTGGTAAAAAAAAATGACCTTAAAAAAACAAATTTGGGGTCCCCCTCAGGACTGGGCCCGGGACAACATACCCGGTTGTCCCCCCCGTCAGCTGCCCTGGCTACACTCATCTCATACTTGGAAGCCGTCATGTTGTTTAGACTGAACAGTCGCTTCTCGTCGCGTCACACCCTAACCCGCCTCAAACCAACGCTGATTGGTCGGTCGTTTGGCAAACGGCTCCAAATTTTCTCAAGAATCTCAAGATGCCAGACTGATCTCCGAGTGGAAAACTGGAGCTCGCGAGATCAGGTTGGTCCGACAAGGCTACATAGTATCTTAGGCACATGGTAGAGTTAAACTATGCCAGTTCATGAGTTTTAATTACAGATTTTTTAAATGAAGGATTCCCAACTCATCGTCAATCTTTAGGGCTGTCAGTTGCATGACCTGGCAAGCGCACACTACTGTGTGGATTTGAATTTCACAGAATGTATTATTTGTTACGTAAATAAAAAATTGCAAAAGAAAGAGGGTAGTTGCTGATGAGTAAAGCATTCACTTTCTCTATATTTAATCGTCACATATCTCCAGGCCCCTTTCCACCCCTCTAATAAAAAGTTTGTTACAGGGGGATTGTGGATATGAAGCTTTATAAGTTTCTTTTAACAGTTCCAGGGCACAGGCATTGCTCACAGTCTCTCACAGTATACCAGTAATGACCAGTAATGTATCAACCATATCTCTCTTACAATATTGTGACAACATTCAATTTTGGGTTTTGCTATCATGCTTTGACAATCTGAGACATTCAGGGGTTTGTGACCACCAGGACCAGTTTCACTTGAACACGTGACAAAATGTTTCGACACCCATCTCGGAACATTCTTCCAATGCAGTCAGTGTTGAAAACATCAAGACACCATCAACCGGGAGTGTCAAACAGTCCTTTTAACATTGGTGTAATCAACTTGAAATGTATGTTTTGTGTTGAAACTCACTATGACAGTGCCATTTATGCAGCTAAAATAGCTAGCTACCTAGTCAATCCCTGGATTCTCCAGTATCAGTTTTTTATAAATACATATTGAGGCAGATGGCAGGGAGGGGTGAAGGGAGTGGTGATTAAGGGAAGATATCTGGCGGCCCGGTGGCTCCACCCACGAGCCTTATAGGGACTTGCTGCACCAACGAGAGAAGCTGTGGATCGTTAAGTGATTGAGTGTTTGTAGATAAGACGGAAAGCAGTCCAGAAGAGGTGAGGAGAGCAGTGCTACTGTACAGAGAGTGTGACAAGTGAAATTGTGTTCTGTGTGGCTGGGACTACAGATTTAACACTGTGTACCGAATTGGACTGGCTGAGAACCTTGCTTTGGAATTATCCCCTGGATAAAAGACAAGAGAATGGATTGTGGACTGTGAACTGGTAGCTGCCTACACCTCCCCTTTTCCTTTCCCATCTGTGGACTTATTTCGCTAATAAATTCCCCACTACATTAAAACTGTGCTGTGTGTATCTGTTTGCTATTGAGCTTGATGATCTTGAAACCCCACACCCCTTAAATTGCTACAATATGCACATCAATAAGCTTCTTAACACAACACACCATCACTCTGTTAATATTATTAAGATATAGGGCCCTAATTTAACGATCTGAAACGCAAGTATCAAACGCAAAACGCAAGTGACATTGTGGGAGGGTCCCGGGCGCTGTTGCTATTTTACCGAGAAGCCCTTCACTGCAGTGTGCAATTCAGGGTGTGCCTCAATGTGGTTGGCGTCAAATGTCTATGCAGTGTGCCCTTATCATCTCACGATCCTAACCTTAACCATTCAACACATGTGATGGTACCACTTTATATAATATTTCTTCCCATCTCCTAATCCTAACCTTAACCATTACAACGCATGTGCTGCTTGTAAAGAAATGGTGGGTGGGGTCATACATGGGAGGAGTCAAACGTTTGACTCCGACCACATTGACCCCAGCCCCAAAACAAGAACTCTTGTATGGCACACTGCATAGACGTTTGACTCCACCCACATTGAGGCACACACCGAATCAGAGTCTCTCTCTCTCAAAACGATCTACTCTCTCACTCTCTTTAATACACACCACACTCAGTAGCTCCTCCCATACCTGGCACAGGCTGCAACCTACAGCCTTGGTCACATTTATTTAAAGGAAAATGCTGCAGCTGTGGTTGTTCAAAAATAGCCAAAAAACCGCAACCCGCAACCAATATATTTTCTACCGCCAAATTGATTAAAAAATCGCCCAATTTGGCTAGAAAACCGCGAACATGGCAACACTTCATGCGCCCTTAAAATAGCATATGAATAACACGCCACTGACTTTAAACCAGGCTTTTCCTGGTCAGTGGCAGAATTGTTTTCGGGAACGGCAAGATAGCACCAGGGAACGTTTGCGCCGAAACACGCCTCTTCTTTTCGCTGAACCGCCCAACGAACGCAAATTCATTCCCTAATTTACCGACGCGCGTCTGTGGAGGGAAAAGTACCATATGCGTCGGGTGCAAGGAATGATACATGCGTTTGTGTAAAAAGTCAATTGTGCTGGGTGTAAGATAGGGCCCATATTATGACTCAGGGGAAGATTTCAGATGAAAATAGAAAATTGATAGAGCACTTAATAAATTCCTCAACATTAAACCGCGCCACTGAGGTACCAAGGTTTGAATCCTGCTCGCTGATTTGTACAAAGGTCCAGCAGAATGTGGTGCAATTGGTAGGCACCCACACCATCTGGGTTTATGGGGTCAGTAAATGAACATGGTTGCCTTTCCTCATTGCACTCTAGCAACTCCCTGTGGCAGGTTGGGCAATTGTGAGCTCAATCGAGGAAAGATCTCACTGTAGATTTACTGGTTGAGCAAGCAGTGTGATAAGCACAAGAAAGGCATGGGATGTGCTTCAGAAGACACATTCCAAACTGAACTGTCGAGTCCGCTGGGATTTTCTGCGATGAAACAAGGCCTCCATCCATCCATCCATCTTCGTCCGCTTATCTGGGGTCAGGTCGCGGGGGCAGCAGCTCCAGCAGGGTACCCCAAACGTCCTTTTCCCGAGCCACATTAACCAGCTCCGACTGGGGGATCCTGAGGCGTTCCCAGGCCAGGTTGGCGATATAATCCCGCCACCTTGTCCTGGGTCTTCCCCAAGGCCTCCTCCCAGCTGGACATGCCTGGACCACCCTAGGGAGGCGCCCAGGGGGCATCCTTACCAGATGCCCAAAGGACTTTTGATGCAAAGAAGCAGCGGCTCTACTACGAGCTCATCACGGATGACTGAGCTTCTCACCCTATCTCTAAGGGAGACGCCAGCCAGCCTCCTCCGCTTGTACCCTGGATCTCGTACTTTCGGTCATGCAGCAGGGCCTGACATTTTGAATATCACACAATTGGGAAGAAAAGTGAGGTATAAGTATGAAGAAATTTTACAGAAATCTTAGATATGGTGAATAGAGGACTGCAAGGTGTGAACTACTTGAGGGACTCCATAACAACACATAAAATTTCACAGTCCCGAGCCACCTGCCTCTCAAATCAGCAAGAGCTTCCACACCCACCAGGGAGAAGGTGAGAAAAGAGGGGGGCTAGCAGTACAAGCACAACCAGGAATGTGAATTCATAAGCAATAAACACAAAACAAAGTCTAAGAAGGCTACCCCTGAGCGTGTCGGGTTATAAGTCCCTTAAACCGTTAGTTTTAACCGCACATTTGGGCAAGCTGAACAAAGAGTGCACAACTAAATAACTCAATTCAAAATACTGGTATATCCTTCCATCTCTCTCAGAAATCATGTCAGCTGCAGCTTACAAAGGCCGCTGACATGGATACCATTTAAAACTGTCAGTGTCAAGAGGAGAGAACAAATTCCGATTTCTAGCAATGAAGACCGCGAGATAGCGTGAACTGCAAAATCATTGTTGGCTGTGCACAGCTGGCAACCTCAGATGTACATGCTGGGACCAGCAACTGAAACAGAGACATACCACAGGCTGGAAATCCCAAGACACAATACATGGGAGTTGAATGGAGTGACGCAGACGTGCCATGGATATGAACACACAATGGCTTTGTCAGATTTCCTTTTTACACTATGTACTGCAAAGCAAAAGATGTCTGTTCACGACGAACAAATTATTTTTAATAAAAAAGTCTGTGTGTGACTCCCAGCGAAGCGTTAAGGGCTGTATACGTGATCAGTGGTCAGAACCTTGATTTCCACTTGGTAGAGCACATCCTGCTCATTGACTCTACTTAGCTATAGTAATTTACCTAGCTATCTAGCTAGTCGTTGCTTTTCCTAACTGACATTATTCCATAATAAGTATTTCCTAGTCAGATCATTTTACGATTTCTGTGTTAAATTATGAAGTTAAGAAAAATAAATGGCACAGCTCGAGCAAAACGTTTTAAAAGCTGATCATGTAAGTGGCCACTGTTGCGGTGGGAAGAGACACAGGGAATTGACACAGTGCAAGTGTTCATGACCTTCAAGCGAAATAACAAAAATGGTGGTATTGCTAGAAAATGTAAAGGTCAAAACACTGGGGAAAATGGGGCTTCTTGGTCTTGAGATTCCAAGGTTGGATGTTGGTGTATGTTTTTTGTTCCACATGCTCCCATAAATATTGCACTGCAATATTGAATAGAAGGTAACCAGCTTACTGGCTATTGCCTAATCTCTTTGCACTTGACAAGTGTATGCCAATGAATATATGCATAGTGTGTTGCAAAAATATTGAAACCCCAGACCAATTATCTCATGTTATTGAAATTCTAAATTCAGTAAAAATAAATAATAAACTGTAAGGTGTAATTGATTTAATGCCTCCACAACCACTCAGGATGGGGCATGGTTTATTATAGTACAGGCTTCATTCGTTTCTGCTGGAGGACGAGTATCAAGCTGACTTCTCTGCTGCGGTACTGCTTGATTTAAGAAAATGCTAATTTCTCTTGTGTCCTGTTGAATCATAGGATAATGACCTAGGATGACCTGAGTCCTAGGACCACACGGCTGACCTACCCAGCTTGAGGATGACTTTATCCAAAGCTACTGTCACCGCCCACAGCCTACCTGGCTGTCCTAATTCTTGTATACCAGGCTGTGCAGTCGATCTGGATGTTATCACTGTACACAGCCCACATGAGGATCTGAACTCTCGGATCAGGCCTCAGGACTACTACTAGGACCTTAGTGTTTCCTAATAAACACCTTGGCCTTAAACGGACATCCATTATTAAACTTTACACCCGGCACAGCCAGAGGAAGAATGGCCACCCAAATGAGTCTAGATCAGGTTTCTTCCGGGGAAAGCATAATACTGTTGTAAAAGTACTTTGTGACAACTGCTGATGTAAATAGGCTTTTTTTACTGTTATTTAACCAGGTGATTTGACCAATTTTTATTTACACTAACGAACTCGGAGCAAGTAGGGTCAACTGTCTTGCTCACAGACAGAACGACAGAGGCTTCAGCTTGGCAGTCAGGGGATTTGAACCAGGGTCCCCCAATCAGATGCCTTAAACCAGTGGTCCTCAAACCCTTCCATGGAGGGCCTAGTGTATGCTGGTTTTTGGTCTTTCCCTTCAATTAGAGCCTAATTAGGAACTAGACTGCCAGGTGAGGAGAGATACTAACCAATTAGTGAGCTACTCCATCAGGCTTGTACAGGGTAAAAGCGAAAACCTGCATACACTAGGCCCTCCGTGGAAGAGTTTGAGGACCACTGCCTTAAACACTAGGCCACCTTGCCGACCCCATACTGTAATAGTTAGTAGATACAGAGCAATTAGTGGTCTTTTGGGGTAAGTGTATACCAAAAAGTCTTCAGAAAATTCCTCTATATTACTGATGTTGTTTATACAATGCTTGTGGAATGCAATAGTGAGATATTGCCACAGATTGCCAATGGGAAAAAAGAACAATTCAATGTACCATTTCTAATACAGTAATAGAAGATAATTGGTCAGGAGGATGCATACTTTTATAAGGCCTAGTACATACCACAGTTGAGACAATGCTCTTCAATAAAAACATACCCTAACCTAAAAGTATATGAGTTTTGAATGTGTTTAAATGTTTTTGAAAAAATTACTTCAATGGAGGGATGGCTCCCGTTGCAGGGAGGTCTTGGCTGGGCTTCTGTGGGGGCTGTGGTTTCTGCTGCAGAGGCGGTTTTCCTCCGGGGCCTCCTTGCCCCTGTGCACTAGGGCGGGGCTGCTGAGTGGTAGGGGCCCCAGGGCGACTTTGCTGGGCTGGAGCCCTCTGCTGCTGTGGGGCCTGAGAGCCTCCGCCCAGGGACTGCTGCCTAGGGGGCTGGGCTGGCTTCTGCGGTGGCCTGGGCTGGGGCTGGCCCCCTGTTGGCTTCTGGCCCGGGCCTCCAGGTGGAGGTCTCTGCTGCTGCTGTGGACCTAACTGCTGTGGCCTCTGGCTCTGAGGGGAACCCCCCTGGTTCTGAGGGGAACCCCCCTGGTTCTGAGGGGGACCCCCCTGGCTCTGAGGGGAACCCCCCTGGCTCTGAGAGGGACCCCCCTGGCTCATGGATCTCTGGGGAGCACCCTGAGAAGATGGAGGTTTTTGCCCCTGCCCCGGGGGACGCTGCTGTCCGCCAGCTCCTGGGTTGGCCTGTCTGACCTGCTGGGGTGCCTGAGCAGGGGGGTTCTGGGTGTTAGAGCTGGACGTAGGAGGATGGGCAGGGGGCTGGCCTTGCGGAGAGGGGCGCTGCTTGGATGGGGAGCCTTGACGAGGCACAGCAGTGCCAGTGGGGGCCTGTTGTGGGCCACCTGAAAGAGACAGAGGCATTTTTAACCAAGAGCCCCATCAAGAAGTCATTAAAAACAACAGTGTACTGTAGATCTTAATTAACAAAAGTTAACAGTCACCACTGGGATTTCGATCCTTAAAGGACAAGTTCAAGATTTAGGGTCCCAAAGCTGTATTCTTGCCCAAAATGCCACGATAAAGACGTCTGAAGATTGGTTTTTGACGTGTCATTCAAAATGTAATCAACAAAGCTACTAATTCCATCTTTTTATGGTGTGACTGTATATTCATATGCATTATGTTACATGGAATCAGGGCGAACTATAGCAGCGTCAATTATGTTTTGAATAACACAATGTCTTTTGGAAAACATATAAAGACCTGCCGCATTATGATATTGAGAGCTTTTAAGCTTGATAAAGGCACTATGTGGGTCATATTGGAGCCTTTATTCATGTTGAATGCATGACTCACAGCTTAGAACAGGTGCTTAACAGGTAAAAGAAGTATCAGGTAAGTTGCTCAAGACCATTTTATTTTAAAAAAACAATCATTAGATCTCTTTATGATCACATTCACTAGATGAACAATACCGACCCGGGACCCTAAATCCTTTCCTTTAATGTTATGGAATGATCTTCTTACCTTGTGGAGGAGGACGTTGCTGAGCATGTGGTACTTTGGGTTGTGAGATGGGCTGAGGGGATGAAGCTTTCTGCATGGCCAACATTACACAATGAGACACAGAGTTAAAGGGATATTTCACCCAAATTATGAAATTAAACTGATGTTGTCCCAGTGTTGTATTATTCGTGTCCAGGTCTCTAGCTCCACACGAGTGACATTTTTAATGACTCGTGACTTGACTGGTGAACTGACGACTGGTGATTAGGATTTGTAATTCGGACTCGCCTTCTACCGTTGGTGACCCAGATTTCTTGTGTTTCGCATTTTCTAATCAGGTTAAAAAAATAGGGGGCAATCTAATAATTAGGAGATATTAAATGGAACCAATTTGATTTTGAATGTCAAATACATATAATAACAACATCAACTATAATACATTACAATTGAATAGCACTTTTAATAAGAAGGTATACATAAAATAGTCATACTTATATTAATATCATTATCAAATGAGAGATATTCAGGAAAGAGTTTGGGCTGAACTCTGATAAATAGAGATGAGAAACTTGGTTGGTCTGGTGTTACCCAAACAAATGACTGCAAAACACACAATGCTGCGTGGAACGGAGATCTCAGATGACATCAGGAAAAGGAAAAGTAAATATCATGAGTCTGAGGGAAGGCTATAAAACCATCTCACAGATTTGAGCTCCAGCAGTCCACTGTGAGGCAAATACTTTACAAACGGAGAGCATTAACTGCGCGTTACATTTTTACATACAGTATGTTGCGCTGTTCCAAGTTGTTGATATACACTCCAGTGTTTCTCCATACGAGATGATGTCAAAGATTTATGGGGAAATAACTAATGGTGGTATCATTTTATGTCACGAAAGATCTGCGTTGTACGTATAATGTAAGTTGCCAATTCTATTCCTAAATTGCACCAAATGTCTTTGTGTCCTTTAGCAAGGCATTTTGCCCTAAGTTTCTCTAGAAAAATGTCCCTGTACTTACTGTAAGATGCTCTGTATAAGAGCATCTGCTAAATGACTAAAATAAAAATGTCATTGTAAACAGCCATATAGTAATATAATGGCAATAAGTTTTTATTTCTACAGCAGAATATTCACTTTGATATGTGATCAAGTCTGTTATTTTGGAGGCTTAAGATCAATTTCCACTGAAATTACAATATCTGTTTAATATATCATCATCCATAAAATATAGGAAATATAATGATTCATTATATTCATCTTTGGCCACATCGCCCATCCCTAGTGTGTACTAATGTTTGTTTAATATTGTCCTAATAATGGAGCAGTCATGGTCAAAAAGTTAAGTTGACTTTCCAGTTAAGTTGTCTCGATTGTTGTTGGATTGGGATGATGTGGTCTGAATTATGCAAGTTACACTAGCCACAATGTTTGGGATACATTGGCGCCTTTGTAATGAGTTAGCTGGGAATCACCCAAAGAGCATATTTCCTTTGTTGAATTGATAGAAAAAAAATAACGTAAATTAGTTTATCTTCCTCTGGCTGGAAAAATGATGTTATGGCAATGTATCTAAGATGGAAACATTATTTTTTTATATTTTTGGGGATATCAAACTTTTGGTTAGAGATAAAACAGGGCAGGAGGATGGCCTAATATGTGCCACAAATGGTCAAATTTTAACATTCTGTAAAGTGGGTGAGCTATCCCTGTAGTGGGTCACAAATACTCAGAGAGGCCGTTCATTTATACATACATTTACATACTCCTATCTTAAATGTAATAAACACATCCGTACTTTACCACAGTGTTACCTGTGCAGCGGTGTAGCGGACAGGAGAAGGACTTGCGGTGCGGGGGACTGTGTTGTTCATTTTGGACACGACCAAGTCGACAATTTGAGCACGGTCCTCATCTTGCTGGTCTCCTATTAGGGGCATGGAGCAGCCCACCACCTGGGAGAATGAGGGGGGTACAAAATGTCCTTTGGTTACATGTTATTAAGAGTGACAGAGCAACTAATTGATAATTGTGAACAATACTTGTAATGATTTACCTCAATAATGTAATCTTTGCCGTCCTTTCCATGCAAAGCCTCCACAGCACACATATCCAAACCCCCAAACACCTCAGAGCATGAGTCTACCCACATCCGATACCTGCGATGTTGGATAACAGTTTAACTAACTACTCGGCTCTCTGAGGTTCGTACAGACATTTTCTAGTCCAATTGAAGGACTTTTAATGACTTTCTTTGAGCCAGAATGATGCAATCTACATAGTAGCCATGACACGAATCATATCTGTTGAGTTCAAAATAATACAGAAGTGTAAATGTTTTTTTCAAATCAAAATATGAGCAGTTAACATTAATCCCACATGGTTTTTTTGCACCCATAACAAAAAACACTAGCTGACACTTACCTGTCTGACATGGCTATCTGCTCTAGCATGGCTGACCCTGTGTTTGTTTTCCAGTTTCCTGAAATTGATGTCCGCCTGTTAAACAGAAAAGATCTACAATGAATGGAGAACACCATGCAGGGACCTGGAGGTCTTCGGAGCCTCTCCCAGATAATTCTAAGAAATAAATAATATATGTTTGACTCATGTTTGTCTAGAGTGCCAGTTTTCAATTTTCCAAGTGCAAAATACATGCTAATAGATCACTGCATGCATTGGAAGGAGTACCTAGGTTGAAAAATGTATATGTTTTCTGTCACGTAAATAAGTGTGCCTGTTATACTGATTGCAATACAAGGCTAGGCAATTGTGTCTTATAGTTGTCCTTGATTTTCTTTTTGCCCAAGAATGTCTTTTAGCGATTTGTCTATCCTCTTTTTATTGATAAATAGACAAGTTGGCACAATATTTCCAGTACAGTCCTGTTCATAAGTTTACATACCCTGGCAGAATTTGTAAAATGTGTGCTACGCTTTAAAGAAAACATCAGTGATCAGGCAAAACACGTTTCTTATATTTTTGATGGGATTCAAATTAATCTATAAAGCATGACAGAATAGCACAATCATTTAACAAAACAGCAATAAGGAAAATAATTAGATGGTGCCCATTCAAAGGTTTGCATACCATTAGTTATGATTAATACTTAATACTTTGTATGTCCCACTTTGGCATCAATGATGGCTTCCAGTCTTTTGCGATCATTGTGGAGAAAGCCTTATTTCCTCAAATGGTAAAGTTACCTATTCTTCTTGTCAAGAAGTCTTCAGGTCCAGTATATTCTTGGGTTGTCTTGCATGTTTCAGATCTCCTCAAGGTGGCTCAATGATATTGAGGTCAGGAGACTGTGATAGCCCCTCCAGAACCTTCTTTTTTTCTGCTGTAGCCACTGTCATAAGGGACGACTTGGCCTTGTGTTTTGGATCATTGTCATGTTGGAAAGTACAAGTGCATCCCAAGCGCAGCATGCGGGCTGATAAATTCAAAATGTCCACCAATTTTTTGTAATAACATGCTGCATTCACCTTGCCATCAATTTTGAGTAAATTCCCTTTGCTGCTGAAGCTCACAAACCCCCACAACATCAGGGATCCACCTCCATGATGGTGCGACAAGGATCTGACAGTCTGCTTCCCCTGGCTTCTGACATCCCCTTCCCACTTGCCTATTTAAGACAGTTTAGACTGTGGGGGATTGTGGGATACTGTTCATGTCTGCTGTATACGGTGTGTGTCTTATGTGAATACTACTGAAATACTACTACTATTGCTGGAGCTCTGTCTAGTGCGGTAACCATTTACATTTGCCTTGGTGTAACTTTCACAGTATACCGTGTTCCAAATTATTATGCAAATTGGAATTAAGTATCATGAACATTTAAAAAAAATCAATCAAACTCATGGATGGTATTGTGTCTTCGGGCTCTTTGGATCACTGAAATTAATCTCAGACACCTGTGATAATTAGTTTGCCAGGTGAGCCCAATTAAAGGAAAACTACTTAAGACGGATTTTCTACATTCTTGAGCAGGCCACAGGTTTCAAGCAATATGGGAAAGAAAAAGGATCTCTCCCTGGATGGTCCAGATGGATGGAGTTGCCCCAAAAAGGCTGCGACATCAGCAAGGAGGTGGCAGAGTCCTGTTTTGGGCCGGAATCATGGGTAGAGAGCTGGTAGGCCCCTTTAGGGTCCCTGAAGGTGTGAAAATGACCTCTGCAAAGTATATACAGTTTCTGACTGACCACTTTCTTCCATGGTTAAAAAAAGAACCATGCCTTCCATTGCAAAATCAACACCCTCTCATATCGCAAAGAATACTACTGTGTCATAGGCCGCTAGATCTCCCCTGACCTCAACCATATGGAGAACCTTTGGAGTATTCTAAAGCAAAAGATCTAGTTAGGTAGTTTGCATCAAAACAGCAGCTCTGGGAGGCTATTCTGACATCCTGCTAAGAAATTCAAGCAGAAACTCTCCATAAACTCACAAGTTAAATGGATGCGAGAATTGTGAAGGTGATATCAAAGAAGGGGTCCTATGTTAACATGGTAACTTGCCCTGTTAAGGTGTGTTTGATTGAAATAGCTTTTGATTTCAGTAAATATTCAACAAATGACAATTTTCAGTGCTTTACAACCTATAAAATGTTTCGAAACTCTGTTGTGCATAATAATTTTGAACAGTGCATTTTATTTTTTTAATTTTTTTAAATAATACTGTTTTCATTTGGTGACTTATTTCCTAATGGTTGGTGACTTAAAAATTATACTGACTGTCATCTGCATCGACTATTTAGGAAAATCTGTTTAAAATATAATTTGCATAATAATTTGGAACATGGTGTATTTCATTTGGGTGTTACTGTTGCCCTGTTGTTTTATTTCTTTTGCTGTATTGGTACTTCCACTACCACTCCGCTTCCTAAATAAAGACAGAAAAGTACACATACTGCGTTTGACTCCTCTTCTAATGCAACCAAACTTTACAAACATAAAGTTACATTTTGTTCTCATCACTCCAAATTATATTTGTTCTAGCAGTTTTGAGCCCTGTCGAGGTTGTTGGCTATAATTTGTTTAGATAATTGTAATTATTGTAAGCAGGCTGTTTTGTGTCACTGGAGCAGTAAAATAAATTTCTGGGAACCGTGCAGCCCATTTTTGTTCAAGTTCCTCCTTATTGTAAATCTTGAAACAGCCACACCACTTTTTTGCAGAAAAGCCTGTATTTCAGCTGAAGTTGCTTGAGGGTTTTATTTGGATCCTAAACAATGTTTCTGGCCGTTGTGGCTGTATCCTCACTGGTCGACCTGGTCGTGGCTTGGTATCAATAAAACCCCTACTTTTCTACTTCTTTTTTAGAGTTTGAACAGCACTGATTGGAATTTTTAAATCTTTGGATATCGTTTATATCCTTTTACAGAATTATGAAAACTTTTCTTGCATTTAATTTGACAGTTATTTTGCTTTCCCCATGGCTCACTATCCAGCCATGTCAGTGCAGCCCTGGATGAAATGGTCTGTAAAGATTTGATCAGAGCCACTTTCGTATCATTGTGATTTAAAAATGGCACACAACTAGGTGATAATAAATAAAAAAATGCTCAACTACAGAAGCGTCAAAGGGTATTGTCAGGAATACACTTCCTTTCTTGCTGATGTAATTAATAATGGGTATGCTAAAGTGGTACCATTGAGTGTACCACACAAAAAAGGAAACTGCTGGTGATGTTTGATTGTGGTACTAAGTTTAAAGGAACGTCTTTAAAATTCCAAATTTTACAGGGCACTGATCCTGTCAATTACCTTATTGATGTCCGTACAATGTTTAGACAGGAACATGTTGCTCTGATGGCAGATATCCAGACTTTCTTTGGTTTGTTTGGTTGCCTGGATGCGATGTGTTGCAAAGTCTGGTGGAGTACAGAATGACTGTACATGTTTTTGAAGCAGTGTCATCACCAAGCTGTCCCAACTATGCATTAAAAAGGACTGCTGAGGATAACAAATTCCACTTTAGAGCAAAAGTAATTCACACTATCATTTGTATGTGGATTATTTCTTGAAGTCTTTATTTTCTGATTTTGAGGCAGTGCACATTGTGAAGGGTATTTCTGCTGCTTGCTAGAAGGGAGGATTTAATTTGGTGTGGATTACCTACGGCCATGATGTGCTGTTGTCTATTCTGAAAGGATACAGGATCAAGACAATGACGGAACTGGACTTGGACAAAGATGCCTGTTGAGCACACACTTGGTCATCACTGGTGAAAGACCAACCACACACAAGACATGGCATATTGTCAATGATTTATTCAGTATACTGACCATAGAAATAGAATGGATAGAAAGGCCATTGAACTGCTTGGCATGGTCATTCGATTAGTACACAAATAAATGGCGATTGTTGTTAGTTGTCATGGTGACAACACGCAAATCGGTTTAATGCAGAAGTAGGCCGCTAGATCTTTGCATTAGAATGGTACACATAAAAATGGCTGCCGCTCTGAATATTCTGCTACATTGATTTGTATTGGAATGGCCTTTCTATCCATTCCATTTCTGTGATTAAAAGATTGAAGGATAATTCTAGACCCTTGCGTCACTGGCTACATTTTTTGAAACAACAGCTATGTTACGGGGAGGTGTTTGGTTGCCTTTCTGATCTTTATTTGTCCCACCCCTGAATCGAGTTGATTGGAGAAAAATATTCCGCAGTCAGTTCATAAATACTACGAAGTGCATTCTTCTGTTAAATACATAGCTAAATAAATAAAAAATTAGTGGGATTTGTTTTCTACAATGGCTAGAGCAAGCGACGAAATACACGAAGCGCTGGATGATATCTACTTTGATCAAGTTTAATTGTATGGTAATATCCAACCATACATGTTTGAGAATAGTGGCAGAAATACAGCAAAGGCAGGATCTTTATCGGGTGAATCAAGCGGCTGCTTTGAAAGTGGCCACCAGTGAACTTTTGTGGAACCCAGGGCAAAATCCTACTGGTGGTGTTTGTGTGGGAACTGCCCAGCAATGGCCGTAGAGATAGAAAGAGTTTGTCAGTGGTGTAAAGTAACTAAGTATTAATACTTCGTTACTGTACTTAAGTATTTTTTTTGTGTATCTGTACTTTACTTGAGTATGTATCTGTCTGCCAACTTTGTACTTTACTTCACTACATTTTATTACAAAAATTGATACTTTTACTTCTTTACATTTTCCAAAACAAAGTCGTTACTCGCTACAAAATTAAAATTA